>JAUKPP010056391.1:0-16617 GCA_032273245.1 Phyllaplysia taylori | reverse complement strand
TTCCTTTGCTCATTTGCAGCAGGCTAAAACAGCCAAAGAAGCTGGTACTCCTATAAATAAATAACTCTAAACAAACTAACTAACTCTATGTGTTACTATTGTCCTAATAAATTCGTTGGTTGTTTTGCATAAGGGCAGATAGTGCAAGGACTGTAGTGGGATATTCGCCTCTTTGCTAAACAATCAGCGAATTTCTTGGCGATGAAATGACCTTACACTGTCGATAGTGCCGTAAAACATCAACAAAAGAAAAACTCCTTTGCTTTGCAGCACTGTGCAGTAATGTAAGGGACAGCCTATTTCGATTCGATGCTGCCAGTTAGGGTTAACCCGGGCTGAGAGGGATATGTCCCAGCAGAAAAACAGAGTTTTGTTTGATCCAAAAACTGCCTAAAGTGGGCCTTGAACTCCCATCCTTCGCATGATATGCAGAGAGCTTAACCATTATTATGCATCAAAGCAAGAATTGTATACCTAGTTGCCTACAGTTATAAGCTAGAGGTTCGTAGGCACTCTGGTGTGGTCTGCTCCGTTTCTATATTTTTCTAGCACTGATTAGTTTGGTTTTTAGTATTAAGTCCCTTGCAACACTGTACAGCTGTTTAAGATATGGGCTACTTTGACTCTGCCTGTCAGGACCAACCCGGGGTAAGAGTAAGAGGGACTGATCCCAGCTGAAAGACACAGATGCTTATCCCTACTTGGCAATTGAACTTGGGTCCTCTGTGTGATAGGCAAAGAACCTAACCATTACACCACAGGCCCTGGATTCTAACACTGTGGTAAAGTCCAAAATGTAAATAAATTCTAAATAAGTAAGCTAAATGCACCTAAAGAATTGTACAGAGTAAATTATTTATTAACATTTAATAGTCACTCGGCACATATGAGCCAACCTAAATTCCCCCAGCCAGTCACTCGGCGCATATATGCACCAGGCCTGAGAAGCCTGATCGCGTCAACGCTGGCTGCGTGTATCTGATGGGGTTCTTTGTCCTTCTGCCTGTGTGACTACAAAGTGTTAACACAGCTAAAAAAAAAACTTAAAGGAAGAAATACATAAATACACATATCGTTTTTAAAGTATACTTTTATTTACACTATATCCAGGAAGAATTAGACAAAAACCCTAATCACAAAGGACAATCATGGTAATTGCTGATTTGCAGGCTATACAGTGTGAAACCCTGATGGAATGCAAGAGACGATTTCTGCTTCTGTCACACATTTGCTAGACACCCAGTCTGAAAATTATCAGAAAGACAACATTCACCATAACTAACATTATGAGTTACAGTGAACCCATTGACACAGAGGCTAAAGAGTTCTGCTACACTCACTAGAGAGACAAGGATGAGAAACATATTGTTTGTGCCTCAAATAAGAAAGAATAGACAGTTGCATCAACATTGACAATATGGTGCAATCATTGTGCAGTCATTGATGTTTGCTTTTCAATCTTAGATTAGATTGAAACTCACTCCAAAAATCCTCCCAGTTTCAACTCCTTCGCCTGATGAAACAAAAATACTCACTGCTATTTTATCAGACTTTATTGTTTCTAAAAATTACTCCCTTGTCTCAGAAAAAAACTCTTTTTTTTTTTCTTTTTTTAAGTCATTTTCTAATGACGTTTTATGAAGTTGTAAACCTTGAGTTTTTACATGTTATAGATGTATTGGACTGCCATAACAGTATCAGCATTACACAAAAATCAAATTTATATGACATTTTTGGATTTTAGCGTGTTTTAGACAAACATGACAAACTGTTAAGCCATAGAAACAGGAACAAGAATTCACTCAAGCTCAAGGTACATGCAAGTCAAGTCTCTCCTGCATATGAAACTTCCTGATCTCTGACTGATATTGATGGTGTCGCAGTCATCCTACCATAGCTAAAACACTTGAGATTTGAAATCTATGAATGTGGGAACAGTCTGCAGAGTTTTTTGGGGAATCCAACCTTTTAATCGACCGTTTCAAACTGTCTCAATTATAACGTTTTTTATCAAACATGATGTGCAAGCACGCTGTATATAAATGTAATGAATATGAAATGAGATAATGGACACAAGCTTTGCAGAACTGACCACTTTGAGCTCACAATTAACCATTCTTTGCTATCAAAAGGGAAAAGCCTATTCTTTTTTAAATTGCCAGTCACCTGGCAGTAATCACAATGAATCATACTGCTTGCACAAGACCAATCTCACTGTGCAAGACAAACGTGTTCTTCCTTGCCAACAAACAGCATGGTAACATTAAAGCTTAATCTGATACAAAATATGACTCATCCTTATATAATCCATGTGCTCATGCACACACATGCAAACACTTTCACACACATACACAATAAGTTGTATGTATACACAGAAGTGCATCACAAGTATGCATATACTCATCCTCATAAAAATATTGGTAGGCCTACATGCACACATACATCAGCTGGGAAAATTTCATCCCACCTATCAGACCCAGAAAGGGAAGAATTTAAATCTCCTTACAATTTTGCTTTCATCAGATAAAATACAGGACAGTCACAAGGATAAAGAGACCACCACAGAACATTTTACACAGAATGTGACAATGTTAAAATAGACATTGTAGTTATTCTATAAATCACCTGGAGATGACCGCTGTCCAGTTTAGTCTCTGCACATGTTAAATGTTTACAGAATTTCAGTTCTCAGATGTTCTTGGATGCTTCAGTCTGCTTTTGGATTTTATCAGAGAGGTGGAGGAGAAAGCAGATGATAAGATGTTTATTTGACTGAGACAAAATACATCAGTTTAAATGGCTCGTATCTCTAGCAATGTGTATTTTAGCTGAGAGGCCATTGATATGTGCCTTCTCTTCTAGTTCAGTAAAAAACCTCTAAATTTCAGCTACCAAAAAGCAGCAATATCCCAGCCAAGAGAGCCGCTCTAGAGACATCTTTCCTTCCCCAACCAAAAATCTTGTAACTTCCTTTTCCTAAAAAGCAAATTTCTCCTGTTAATTCACAATGAAGCACATAAAAAATGACTCAATAATAATCCTCAACATCCTTGCTGAATTGCATCTAGTTTGTTGAGAATAAAATATTTCTTGGACATCATATATTTCTGAGTGTCTGTTATCACAGAGAAACAAGTTTGGACACACATTGCCACCGAGGCCTCGGACCCTGTCCTGACACTGTCATGCCGATTCGCCCACTGCAGTTTAAAGCTGGAAACTTTTGAGTACAAGTGGGCTATCCCACATTAGGGTGTTTTTCTGATTTTTTTAATCAACAAAGAGAGTTGGATTTGCCCTAACCTTGAGAGAAATTTTGTTTCACAAGTTTTTAAGTTTGTTCTGTTATGGATGAAAAATTTCTTGTACCGTATCTCTAATTAAACCAAGTAGTTCTCAAATATTCTAAAACTGATGTTCTCAGATCATGTTTCTTTTTCCAGACAGCCCGCTTAGCCTTAAAAGTGCACAGTTGGGCTATATTAACCACAAGGCGGGGAATGGCCGAGACTGAGGAAAAGTTGTTGCTGATGTTGTTCATCGACGCAACGATGTCTAGGACACCTGCTGAGGCTGATGCGGTGGGTGCGGCACTATGGGAGGCAGGGGGGACGACTCTCCCAATGGTCGTAGGATGGGTGTGTGTCTGTCCAGCAAGTCTGAGACCGTGAGGCTGGAGTTGGTCAGCCGCACACTGATGGGCTTCATCCCCTTCTGGTTCTCTTCCAGCATGTCCAGCTTTCTATAGTACTGTGGACCACAATGGAAGGCATTTATATAGCTCATTACCACAATACTGGCTCTATGTGTTAGACCAGTGGTTCCCAAACTGTGGGTTGCAACCCCCAAACGGCAATCTAGGAGGGTCGCGAAGGGTCCATGATTTTATTAATTTTTAGCATAAAACTGACAGGTTCACGATATTATTTTGATTTAGGGGGGTCGCCGATCGTTTTGGCCTACAAAAAGGGGTCGCGGAATGAAAAAGTTTGGGAACCGCTGTGTTAGACAGTTGACTATCAGTATAATTACTCTGAATTTTTCTGTAGAAAAGGGAGATAATCTATCTAAATTGTCTCTGGGCCTAAGTCACGCACCATAATTACTTTGATTATCTCCCAATATTGTATTTTTACCAGTGAGCATTTGTACACATGTAGCCTACTTTTGATCTAAGCTCACTTCCTTCCTGTTTACCAGTGAGTGAGTGAAACCAGAGAGGCCAGACCTTATGTCATTTTTGTGGTAAATAAAAATCAACCTCCATCAGGATAAAGAGTCTGAAATCATTTGTTATTGCTTGTTGATCATTGAAAGCAATGTCCGGTTTGGTTACCAGTTTTACGTCCCCTGCAACACTGTAAGGTCATTTAAGAGACGGGCTACTTCGACCCTGCCTGTCAGGGCCAACTCGGATTGAGAGGGAAAAATCCCAGCAGAAAAAAACTCAGACCGTCCGCTACCGGGGATTGGACTCGGGTCTTCCGCATGATAGACGAAGAGCCTAACCATTACACCACAGCGCCGGTTGGGACGGTTGCCTCGAACATAATTGTTGTTGTGCTGTGAAACATCTTTAGACTTCAAACTGAATTAATTAAGTTCAGCTCATCTAATTTATGCATTAAATTGAAGAACAAGCAAGCACTCAGCTCATTCCCAACTCATCTGATTTATGCATTAAATTGAAGAACAAGCAAGCCCTCAGCTCATTCCCAACTCATCTGATTTATTCCTCTTGATCCAAGAACAAGTAAATAGGCCTACAATCAACATCACAAAAAGAGCTCAACTTCAAATAAAATCTACCAATCAAAATATAAATCTTTAATCTGTCCTCTCACTGACTACAAGTTAGCCAAGTCTATCATTGTTTGTTTGTTTGTTCAAACTACCAAGGATGACTTTGACCCTTAGTAATTCTACCCGTTCGATTATCTTAACCTTACACGGTATGTAGGCTGTTTGATTTTGTTTGGTTTTGGCTGTTAACGTCTCTAGCAATACTGTAAATTAAGGTAATGCATCAAACACATTACTTCGACTTTGCCTGTAAAGGCCAACCCGGGCAGAGAGCTACACTCTCCCAGCAGAAAAGGGGAGACATGCTCGATTAATAAACAAAGATGGGCCTCGAACTCACGTCCTCTGGGTGGAAAGCGAAGAGACTAACCATTACACCTCCGACGTCTATCAGCATATTTAGATAATTTAAATATGACATGGATTACTGTGTCTATTTTGCAACATCAGCATGGATAGCTCTCAGCCAGTCATTAACCTAGCTTGACCGGAAGTCAATAATTAATTTTCATGACGTCATCAGCGAATAGTTAGAAAATGCCCATGGACCATGGATTGGTTCAAGACACGGAGATGACGTCACCAACCAGGGGATTTTCTCATAACAGCATTAAATCTATCCATCTCGTTTTCTCCGTCTCACTGCCTACGTCTCTTCACGCACAACAAATTTCGTGGTGAGTTAATTGATAAAAACTAGGACCGAGGGGAAAATACTACATTGTTATGATAGTTATAGATTGAACGATGCAGTGACCGTATGCATGAACGTCAACACCTTGTGATGGTGAACTAGGGTGTAGAAAATATATATTCAGTGCTAGCGTAAATGCAAAACACTAAATACATGTATTTTTTACTGCTTGAAAACTCCATTTGCGCGCAATTTTGTGAGATACTGTGAGTACGTCCTGTCTATCAAATGTAGTATTTCTTCTACACCGTGGTGTATTAACACCGGATGAAAATTGCAAGCATACTACGGCCTTTTTCATCTTCCTCCTCCTCCTCCTCCTCTACCTCATTACCATTTCAATTTCCTCCTTGCCGTCGTCTTCATCAATGATACCATTTGCTTTTCCTCCCCCTCCTCCCCCTTCTCCTATTCCTCCTCTCCAACCTCCTCTAATTATCAATATCATCATTCTCCTCTTCCCCTCCTCCTTCCTCTTCCTCCTTCCTCGTCCCCTCTCCTCCTCCTCTTTCTTCATCCTTTTCCGCCTCCCCTCCTCCCTCCTCCTTCTCTTCTTCTTCCTCCTTATTCTCCTCCTCCCCCTTCAATCACAGACGAAACAAAACGAATAACACTACACCCTAAAGGTCATGATTTTTTTTTTATCACTTCATTGCTGCAATTTTCATGTCCCAATGCAGGCCAAGGCAAACATGGCTTAACACTGAGAGCTCCCAAAAGGGGCGAGAGAAATAGGGCGACAGGATAATAGGTGCGCAGACGCAACAGATTACAGAGCCACGTCAAAGAGGGCAGGAAAAATAGGTTTTTTTTCAAACACGGCAGAAACAACAGCAAAAATTTGTGCAGTATGCAATTCATCTTCTCTCACGATCACTAGACAGAGCTTGTATGTCGCTTGTTTCCCACAAGAAGGGGAACAAAGCTAGGATGCTTCAACAAAGTCACGGAGCTTGGTTTGGTTTGGTTACCAGTTTTACTTCCCCTGCAACACTGTAAGGTCATTTAAGAGACGGGCTACTTTGGGCCAGCCTGTCAGGGCCAACCCGGACTGAGAGGGAAAAAATCCCAGCAGAAAACCCTCCCAGATCGCCCGGGTTTGGGGGTCGAACCGATGTCTTCCGCATGCAACCTTGTCTGTTGTTTCAACTTTACTCTCTTATTTTTTTCCTCTAACTTGTTCTCCTCACTCTCTTCCAAATCTCCTCTCGTCTTTCAACATCTGCTTACTCTTCTCTCGTTCCTTGTCTATTTCTTCTCTCTCAAACACACCCCTGATCTTAGAGTAGGTAAGATCCAACCCCTAGTTTTCTCGGTTTAGGACGAAAAATCTCAGTGGCCCCGTGAGCACATTTCCCAAGTTAAGGATACCTTGATGGTTGAAAATCGAAAAGAGTAGGCCTATCATGCCGCCACCTGGGCTAAATTCAAAATTAATCCAAACCCAAATACTTTGGAAAATTTTCGGCGTCGAAATGACCTTACAGAATCGATATAACCGTAAAATCCCAAAGAAACATTTGCTCAGAATAAAGTCAGAAAAGGGCAACCAGGACTGAAAGAAACGGATCCGATCAACAGAAAGACGCAGATCTTCATCATCCTCACTTGAAATTAAACCTCGGGTCTTCTGTGTGAAAGGCGAGGAGTCTAGATCTAAACATTACACCACAGCCGCCTGAGTGGAAAATACGTTGAGTGGAAGCTGCACCTGGTTCGTGTATCCAACCCAAGGTCTTATTTGTAACGTTAGAAAAAGGCAGTTGAAAAGGTTAACATCCCTGTTGGTTTCCGTGAGCTTTTGTCTTTCGAGAGTTTTTGTCGTCAAATGTGCTCGTTCGTGTTGTTTTGTGAAGTCCCGGACAGGGGAAAAGACCGATTTTTTTAAAAGTTCGTCAGAAAATGGGACTTGTGCTTTTGCCGGGGGCTGAACCCGTATGCGTGAAAATGCACATCTTACGTAAGCACACAGTCGTGTAGAAATGCTACACTCCGCCCTAGCGTAATCTAACACATGCAATAGATTGTGAAGCCAATAGGTCCAGTATTGGGATATGCGCTATAAAAGTGCAATCCATTACATGCAATAGAGTATGGGAGGATTTTCAGTGCCCAACAACTCACAGCTTGCACCACAAAAAAGATATAATAAGTAGGCCTACAAGGTGTTAACTATACACGTATGGGAGGACATGCTCGCCTTTGGGGAACAAAGAGCGATCTGCTTATTTTTAATCCATTTCTTCACATTTTCTGAAATATTACACTTTTTAGGCGAGTATCAGTGTTTTCTTTGGCAGGAAAAAATATTATCTAGGTCACTTCGACCCTTCCTATCAGAGCTAGACCACCAGCGTCTGTGGTGTAATGGTTAGGCGCTTCGCCTAACACGCAGTGAACGTGAGTTCGAGCCCCGCGTGGGGCAGTTTGTTTGTTTAAGTATCTCTATTTTTCTGCTGCGACAATGTCCCTCTCAGCCCGGGTTGGGCCTGGCAACCAGGCAGGGTCAAAGCAGTCCGTCCCTGAACTGACCTTACAGTGTTGAAAGGACGTTAAGCCAAAACCAAACCAAGTGCTAAATCAGGATGGGAGGAACTGTATATCATAAGGGAAAGATAGAGATATTCACTTAATAACTCTGCCCCATGGGAGCCTAGAGCTTTGTGGTAGCATGCATTTAACATACGTAGACTTAGTTAGTGGTGCGGGCGTGTGTCTGAGACATCGGGGTTAAAATCCTCCTCTACTATCTACTGTTGTTGTTAATCTGTGGTTTTCCAAACGGGCCAGCAACTTTTACAAGTGAAAAAAAATCTAAACGAAAACAAAAACAAAACGCAAACAGCAACAACAGCAGCAACAAGAACAAAACAACAACAAAACAACAAAAACAACAACAATGGCAGCAGCAACAGCAACAGCAACAACAACGACAACAACAACAGCAGCAAAACCAAAACAACAACAGTAACACCAACACCAAGAATAATAACAACCTCAACGATAACAAAGACCGCAACATAACAAAAACAACAACATAAAAGAAATCACTCCCGAATTCTCCTCACAACCCGTGATTACATTTGGTGACATTTAAAAAAAATTCCAATGGCCAGGACCTTATAGTGTTAATAGTGAGATGGAAAGTTGTAAAAGAAATATTATAATGATGAAAGACAAATACTTATTTTAAAAAGTTCTGACATACGCCCCCGGAAAAATGCAACGACAATGCGTTTGCACACCTGGATCTGCGCCTGACTGATCAGATAAAGAATTTTCGTTTTTTTCTACTCTGTCCCAATGTAATTTGCTAACTCCAATAATAGCCTATATCCTTTTTAAAGCCTATTTGTTTCACTCCCATCAAACTTTATCCTCTAGTTGCCATTGTCACGTGTTTCATTTATTTCGTCATGGGTGTCTTTTTGTTGTTCACACTTTTGGACAACTTCCGGTATATAGAACATCTTGTTATGCACCATGGCGTGTTAATACAATCCTGGAGAGGCAAACACTTGAAGCGGTATTGAAAGCTTATTTTAAACAGATTAAAATTGTAAAAATTTATTCGTGTATGATTTTGTCCATTGAAATATTTGAATGGATGCACAGGATAGACTTGTTGGGTGGGATGTTTTGAGAAAGCTTTTCAGTCACGTAAATTTGAACCCTCCAATGTAGACTTTGACAAGTAGACCTAGGCCTATTTCAGCCAGTAGATAAAAGAAAACACGAGACTTACAGTGAAACACACAAAAAAATTGTTTTTCAGAATATATTAAATGGCCTATTTGAAGTATATTATGTATCCAACATTGATCAATACAGGAAGTAATGAGCTTTCAGTAACTTACGTCGGGTGGAGCGAGCATTTTAAGTCCAGATGAGAAAAAAATGTGAAGCTTATCTCAATCAAAATCAACAAAGAAGAGCTGTGTGCAAGCAAATGGATAGAAAAAGGGGAAATGAAATAATAAACCACATAGTAATAAAACGCCATTGATAAAAGTCCGATACAGCCTTGATGCAAGTGGACAAATAAATGCAGATATCTTGCCCCTATTGTTTTGGCACACAACAGTCAAAAAGATACACAGAGGGACACAGACACATTCAAAACCATAAATACGCACGAAAAATACACAAACGCAAATCACAAGGAAAGCACACACAAGTGCGTTATAATGATAAAAGTAATAATCTATCTAATATCGATTATAATAAGAAAAAGAAGCTGTTTTACCAATTTCGGTCAATTAGGGCTAAAAGATTCGTCTCAATCTCAACTGTGTGCTTTGGTGGCGTAATCAATAAAACAAGCCAGAATTTGCATGCTATTATTATTATTTTAAAAAAAAACATTTTTAAAAACATTTTGTTCTCAACTTTATGTTTTTAACTTCCCCATATTTTCACTATGAAAGTGGTTTTCATATCAAGTGCTTATGTGCGCGTTTCTGAAAAATCGGAAAAATTGCTCTCCTGGGTCAGAAGATTTTGAGGGATTGGGAGAGGTCCCAAGCGTGGGATTCAACAGTGGTAGTGGGTTTAGTCTCTAGGAAAAGTGTTCCTGAAATAACAAAGGAGAGAAGGATACAGGTACCATTATTATGATGGAGACAAAATTAATATTACCCCGTGCAACGGAAAGGGATTTGCACAAGTGATAATAATAATAATAATAATAATAATAACATTAATAATAATAATATTAATATTAATAATAATGATAATAATAGTAATAATGATGATAATAATAATAATAATAATAATAATAATAATGATAATAGTAATATTAATGATAACGATAGTAATACTAATAATGATGATGATGATGATGATGATAATAATAATTGTAATAATAATGAAAATTCCATAATAGTAACGAATAATGGTAATGATGATAATGTTACTTGTTTGGCACCTATCCCACGCTCCAAAGCAGGCTATGTATGTGCATTTTACAACGTTTTGATACCCCGATAGAGGAAACTTATTCCGAAACATTCTGAATTTCTTGACAAGATCTTTCGCTCTCTCACCCGGTGTCCATTTCCACCTCGGCGAAGTCAACAAAATCGTGTAAATTGTCTCTAAAAAAAACCCCAAAAAAACACGCAAGCTATGAATTGAACTAGAATTCGAACCTGCAACCCTCACAATTACGAGTCCGACAGCCTAACCACTGGGCGACCGACTCCACTTAATGTTCCAATTGTTTGCCCAATAGGATATTGTGCCTACACTGAGTGAGATGGCTTGTTCTAATACTCTCCGACATGGAACTGACTTATGGATGGCGGACCAGTGAATCAAGTAGACTTTTTTCTTGTTTTTTCGTTTGTTTGTTTTTCTTTTTTATTTCTTACCTTAGCTAGTTTTTCAGCAAAGAGGGGCAAGGTGGTTTCCCATATTTTAACGCGCCCCTCTCACCATACGAAATTAATATTACGCCATGCTTTTTATGTTTTGCCTGGGAGATTGTTTTGTTCAGGGCAGGTTTTTGTTTTGTTTTATCTTGGGAAATTGATCCCATTTGCCGTTACATTTTGCTTTTGGAACCAGGTTAACCTTTTGTGGCTCGGGCATGAACCTTCAGTATAAACAAGTGGCCTTACGTTTTCGCGCCATGTTACATACGAGATGTTTGTACGATCGAGGACACAAGATTCACAAGATCAACAGTAACGTTTATATTTTTTCTTTTACAAAGCTAGTATTCAAACAGATGTGGGAGGCGATATACAAAAATTTCACGGTAACATGGGATGGGAAATACGTGATGCGGTCATAAAATAGGGCCATTTTCATCAGGGAAAATAAACGTAAAATGTGTCTTTCTTTCATGACAGGTTTTGAGAGGATCAGACGACACGACTTAAGGAAATTAGAAATAGATTACGGTAATTTTCTTTTATCTGGGATAAATTCTTTATTTCATATTCTTGGCGAGATTCAAGATTGACCTTCCATACTAATATAATATATTGTTTTTGTCAGGGTTTTAAGAGGTTATTAGAAATAATCGGTTATTTGGAGTTTTAAGAATTACGGCGGCTACAATATATGTAGGCTTGTAACAGACGGAAGCAGAAAGAGCAGACGATACGAGAACACCCAGCAACCATTGATATAATGGTAGTACCGGAGAGAAGGACTACCGAGAGCCGAAACTTATCTCCCTTTATGACGCAACTCCTAACGCGTTTCTTCAACCCTAGCGCCTATCCGACAATGTCCCGTGGTGTTCGGCTCCATTCTGCTATGGTCCAAGCCAAAATGGCAAAAAGAAAAAGCTGGCTTCGCTAAAAATAAATACGTCTTAATAACTACCAGATGAAAAGAACAAGACACACACTTATTTTAGAGTGCACAAGCGAACAGAAAACCTCATCAAAATTATCATTAACCTAAAACCTATAAATTAGCGATAAATATTGATTCATATCAACCACGTCATGATTTTAGTTTTTTACTCTCTTGTGACGTAGTAACGCGCTAGAGTAGGGACTTTGATACTCTTTTGCTTATACATTTTTCTTTCTCTTTCCGCTTACTAATCCAGATCGAGCTTGCATCTCTTATGACATTATAAGCTCTTGGTTGTACTTAAGAATTTGACATGAGGGTGAAGAGGTAATTCTTTTGCAGTCGCAAAGAAAATTACATGAATTTGAAATAATGGTTGAAGGTTTTAGAGGCAATTTTCTTTCTGATTTTGTAAAGCTCATAGAGTCTGGTTTTGAGCGAAAGACAATCTCTGTGTCATACACATGCAATTTACTATTACAAACATTTTTTTTTTTTTAATTGTAATTTTCATCATCACTACTACAACTGTTATCACAATTATTTTCATAATCATTATGGCATTATTTCATTATTTATTATTATAATCATATTATGATTATTTTACCTTATCTACAGATTTCCTAAGAGTGCCTTTGATATCAATAATACTGATTGATAAGACGTTGAGAGTTGCGTTCACTCGAACGTGGGGCCTATTCAATAAATGGCCTACATTTCTTTCTTTATTATTTGCATTGTTGTTTTTATTGTTATTACTCTTGCATAACCGTGTAAAAGTGTAAAAGTGCACGCACCTGTATTGTCGACTTCACATTGCCAAACAAACCGGACGATTTCATAACATCGAACGAGTGTGCAGTAATATACGAAAAGATCATTGCTCCTCGGAATATTTTTTCATATCTTTTTATTTTATTCAGTTTCTCTAAAATTTTGTATTATAAGGATACCCCCCCCTTCTTTTGTGAACAAATAAAAGGGCATCTCTTTCCCCGTCTACAGCTCTATAATTTGGCTTTCTTTTTGCCTATACCCCCATAGGTTATTTCAAAGCGGGGTACGTCAACCCTGGTTAGTTTGTTCATTGAGCTTCTTTGGCTGTTTTAACCTTTTGTTCTCATTGTTGTATTCTTTTCTCTTGATGTTTATTCCATCTGTGGTTCTTCAAAGTACGCCATGTTTATGTCTTTCTCACTAAGAATATTTAAGTTAAGAGCGGGCTGCTTTGACCGTAGACCCTGGCTGGTTAGTAAACTACTTTCGAGTTATTTATTTATAGAGGCACCAGATTCTTTGGCTGTTTTAGCCTCTTTAGTAAGGCCCACGCGAGCTGAGAGGAACACAATATTATCCCTACGGAGACGACATCTCAAACCTCACCCCTCCCTAAATATGAATACGCCTAGCAAAAAAAAAAAAAAAGGCCTCAATAGGACATGCATAGATGGAATGACCCTCAAACGGGAAAGTACCATAGTAGTATCAACAGGCTAAAACAGTCAAAGATGCTGGCGCCTCTATAAACAACTAACTTTGAACTAACGGAGAAGAAGAACCTCGTCCGAAGAGGGGATCGGACGCACTTACTCCGCATGATGACCTCGGAGCGTAATCACTACACCACAGACGCTGATATAGGTTCTTTGATTTGGTTTGGTTTCATTTTGGGTTAACGTCCCTTGCAACACTAGAAGGTCATTTAAGGGACGGGCTACTTCAACTCTGCCTGTCAGGTACAACCCGGGCTGAGAGGGACCTTGTCCCAACAGAAAAATGGAGATATACTCGATCAAACAAACTGCCCCACGCGGGCCTCGACCTCAGATCCTCTGTGTGATAGGCGAAGCGACTAACTATTACACCACAGCACCAATAGGTTCTTTGAGTCCACAACCACATTCAGCAATGCACCACCTGCACTTTTTAACTCTCTCGCACCACTCGCTTGAAAAAAGAAAAAAAAGGAGACGGAAACTACAAATAGTCTGCGTCTGAAACCTTCTTTCCGCTCCGGCCCTATGGTGTAATAGTTAATCTCTTCGCCTGTCATGCGGAAGACCCCAGTTCGTTCCCATGCGTGGACCATCTGAGTTTTTTTTGGTGTTTTTTACTTGTTGGGATTTTTGTCCTATTAGCCCGGGTTAGCCCTGACAGGCAGGGTGAAATTAACCCATCTTTTAAATGACACTACAGTTTTGGAAGGGACGTAAAACTGGTAGTCAATCCTCTTCTCAAATCATAGCGTTTCTGAGCAAACTTTCCCAGTGCCTGGCGGAGAGTTGGTTATGGACAAGAGCCCTTATACGGTTTCAATCCCTGCAACATCAATAGCATAAGACACTTGAGACTAGCAACTCTTGAATCCTCACCTTTAGAGGGAGATCTTATTTCTTATTCTAATTTTCTTCTCAACGCTTCTCTTTTGAGCTCCAGTGGTTCTTTGTTGATTTTGAGACCCAGTGAGAACTTGGCGTAGTTATACCACTTAATGAATTTAAATGGATTTATTCATATTGGCCTATACTCTCTCTATAAATATAAATATATAAATGGCGCCTCTATAAATAACCCACTCCATACTACTACTATACTCTCTCTCTCTCTCTCTCTCTCTCTCTCTCTCTCTCTGTGTGTGTCTGTCTGTCTGTCTGCCCGTCTGTCCCACGCCTTATCCACCCTCCTCCATTCACCTCGATTTTAAGCATACTTTATCGTTATTTATGGTGTAGTAGTTAAGGTCTTTGAAAATGTTTTCTCGGCGCCGAAATCACCTTGCAGAGTCGATGGAGTCGATGGAGACGTAAAACTCCAAACAAACAAACAAACAAACAAATATATATAGAATCTGGCACCCCTATTATAAATAAATAACTTCTAATTTCTGCCAATGCATGAAATGTCATGATGAGTCGCAAGAAGATCTTCACACTCCATTAAGATTACATTGTTTCGACCATGAGATAATTCCCCAAATACGTAACAAAAGAGTACTGCGTGGGATCTCAGAGCGTCCGCCCATTAATTTGTCACACAGATTAGTTACGGGCTATAGCATTGGGCAACACCAGTTGGACAACTTCTCGACCTACCAAATGGACAACTTCTTGACCTACCAAATGGATAACTTCTGGACCTACCAAATGGGCAACTTCTCAACCTACCAGATGGACAACTTCTTGACCTACCCAATAGACAACAACTTCTTGATTTACCAAAAGGATAACTTCTCGACCTACCAGATGGATGACATGTCGACCTCATTACACCGACTATAATAGACAGAACCTCATTAACTTTGCCGCATAATATGAACGAAAATCGAGGGTCTTTTAGAATTCATAGGCGCATGCAAAAGATTCGATAATATGAGGTCGACAAGTTATCCATTTAGTGTTGCCCAGACTTTTAGTACTATCATTCAACAAAATGCTGGATAAATGGGAGGTTGGGGGGGGGGGGGGGACTTCCCCATACGAGCAGAAGACGTGAGTTCGTGGCCCACGCGGAGCAGTTTGTTTGATTGAGTTTATTTCTCCTTTTCTGCTGGGACAGTGTTTCTCTCAGACCGGGTTGGCCCTGACAGGAAGGGGTGGAGGTCAGTGTCTCAAGAGACTTGAAGCCCAGAAACAAGCTAACTTGTTGTCGTTATTGTTTGGAATAAACCCCAAGGGAAAAGAATGTCAACATCTGAACAAAAGGTTGAAACAGCCAAAGAAGCTGGTGCCTCATAAATAAATAATTTAAAACTGACTAACGTCGCTTTTATAGTCTTTTTATTGACTAAATTTGTCAATGTTTGTTGTTGGTGTTTCTTTGTTTCAATTAATGTCGTTAAAAGTTTGAAACAGGTTCTTCTTTTCTTTTCTTTTTCTTTACTTTTGTTGTTGTTGTTGTTGTTTTTTGTGTTTTTTAAGCCACATCTGATAAATTTGGCTGATTTGTATTAAACTCGTTTTTCTGCAGTGACTCATCCTTCGCAGCCCGGGTTGGCTCTGGCAGGCAGGCTTGAAGTAGTCTGTCTCTTAAAAAAACTTACTGTTGTTGCAAGGGACATAAAACTGTAAGCAAACTAACCAAAAGACCACCTCCAATGATTTCCACGCATGCACGCCCCTGCACACTGCACGCCCCTAAACCTCACAGCCTACACATTGCTGGTGGGTAATGAAGCCCCGCAACTCACAATTTTGGGACATTGTTTTTTTCAATTTATTTCTCTTCCCAATCCTTTTTACTAATCTTAACAAATGTGTAAACGGGGTCGGTAAAGGGTTTTTATTGGTGTATCAACTTTTATCTTTAAAAATATATATGCTTTTCTAGGGAAAATAAACTATTTTGTCTTTAGAGGAAAATTTCCCATTTGTGGCTTGCGAGGTTTCATCACTCCACCAGCGTCGTGCCAATCACTAGTCAAGCCTACATGCCCGTCGCGTTTTTTCTGCTTTCTTTTTTTCTTTTTCTTTTCCTTTCTCGACACTCGAAAAGTGCGTCCTATTCTCCGGAAAGGAAAGCAAAGAAGTGGGGCAGAGTAGAACGAGTTCTTCATCTGGCAGGAAGTTATGAAATTCACGACACATCATGCATTTTTATTTTATTTCTGTATGTGATGCATTTCTATATGTGATGCATTTCTGTATGTGAACACAGAGAGAACGTATTCCCGGAGTAAAGGACTACGAGAGACGAAACTTACCTCCCTTTATGATGCGTTTCTTCAAAAGTGGGGCTACCCTGCTATGGTCCAAGCCAAAATGGCGAAACAAAAGCTGGCTTCTGTATAAATAAATACGTCTTAATAACAA
>JAUKPP010056280.1:4567-16621 GCA_032273245.1 Phyllaplysia taylori | reverse complement strand
CCTAGCTAGGGTTAGACTCTTTTAGGTCTAGAGTTAGTTAGTGTTGTTAGGGCTAGGGATGTACCCTATAGAAAACTTGGGTCCCCAAGTTGCGGTAGTACCGTAAATGCTAGGTAAGTCTATTTTTGGGGGCAGTCGTTAGCCTATATTATTTGCACCCCAGATGCGCATAAAAATATCACTGGCACCCCCCTACACACACAAGACACAAGCTGCATATATCTCTTGTGCTGCAATTTTCGCCCAGCTCCCTTACTCGCCCACCTAATGGAAATCTAGTGTTAAACTTTGTATTCCTACG
The DNA here is from genome assembly GCA_032273245.1 of Phyllaplysia taylori. NCBI lineage: Eukaryota > Metazoa > Mollusca > Gastropoda > Aplysiida > Aplysiidae > Phyllaplysia > Phyllaplysia taylori. The sequence continues at coordinate 16,320 of JAUKPP010056280.1, read as the reverse complement.
CTTTCTTAGGTGGGCGAAAACTGGGGCAACCTTGATAGAATCTTATCTAATATTAATATGACTTTGAATCTTGAAACTCCCGCATTGACATTACAAAATTACAGTAAAACTAGAAAATTCCATGGATCCTGATCCTTTTCAAAGCACGAAACACTAGAATCTAGATCTAGAGATCTACCGGCTTGCTCACTGTGTTCTCTTGTTTTACTTGAATTGTTAAGAAGAAAAAAAATATTTTAAAAATGGATTAGACTGATCTCAAGTCGCCGTTCCTGTGTTGTTATCAGGACCGCGAAGGAAGCCTAAGCAACGAAGGAGCGACTTCTAGTTCTAGGCGTATTCAGGCTCAGGGAACAGAGATAGGAGTGTGTCTATATGCATGTAATTACGTGTAGGCTACGCAACGATGACGAATTTTGCTATATTTGCACGAAATTACTTGTACCACTGACGTAAAGATTTGCTTGTACTTGTACCACTGACGTAAATTTGCAATACACACATAATTACGTGCATATGTTTTATAGATATAGACTCAGCCCAGACAGTCAGCAAGGAGTCAGCCGGGACGAATCGGCGATTGTCAATTTTTCATCGTTGCACCTATTATAAATTAGCTTTTCATCGCCAAAAATCATACTAGAATATGAGCCCTAAATGATGGAACTCAATTCAGTAATTCAGTCTCGAGCCTGTTCAACAGACTAGATTAGTAGATAAGATCTGGATATTTTGCATGGTATGATGACCATTATCTGTACTCCCCTTGTGATTCTGTCAATTTTGATTAACCAGGTCTTGGAACAAATTTTATTTTCATGCCTTGATTTTCAATCAGAGATGTGACAGTTTTAATTAGTGTGTTTTGGAATGGCATTGCCATCTATAAGGTTTCTATTAAGATCAAGTCTATAATGGAAATTTTTAATCTCTTCAATCACTAGACACTACGATATAATAATCTATGTACTTTGTTTATTGCAGTCTGTTTTAATAGTCTCTTTCTTTTTTTTTCAGATTAAGCCACAACAATGCTTGCCAGCAGGTTTGCGGCATGTGGTCGCATTCCGATCACAGCCTTTGTCACAGGTATCAGTCGGCCTACTCTTTCACGGCCGACCAACCCAACTGGACTGTACAGCAGAGTCCAAATGTACGCCTCTGAAACCAGAACAGGACTCGGACGACGTGCCAAAAGGAAGACATTAAAAGAAAGTCTTATGGCTCCAGCTGGGAATACGGGTAATGCTCAAAGTTTGGAATGAGTTCTGTTTTGAGCAACTCATCTTCAGCTCTTTTCTTCTAACTCTGCTGTCATGTCTCCTGAAATTCCAAGGATATGATGAAGTGTGGGAATGACTTTGATACTGTAAGAAGAATTCCATATAAAAGAAGCATTACAGTGAGGAAATCAAGCAACACAGCTTGATTTCAACCCTAAGCACAATGGTTGATAGATCCATGTTATACAGTGTATCAATGGGAGTTATTGTGAGGGGTTTAGTCTGTATGTTGAATTGGCACACCTCAAGCCTGGTTTAAGAATTATGGTCCATCTGTGTAAACCCATCATTATCAAGCACACCAACAGAGTTCACTAGCCGTAATAGGGAGAGGAGGAGGAGCTAGAAAGAAACTCTTCTTCCCTCCCAGCCCTGTGTATTGGATTTTTTTCTGGTATTTATTTATATGGTACCATTCAGATTTATTCATGAACTAGCTGGGTCGCCGGCTTCACTCTGGTAATAATGGGAGCATTACACGAAGAGAGAATACATAAAGAGCGTGGTCCTGATTCCAGGTTCGACCTCATTCCCTATCGTAAGAAGATAGGGGTCTCAATCCCCATAGTAGGCTGCATGCACGCATGAGTGTTTGGAGTTCACATCAGTGTATACGGGAAAGTTGCTAGGCGCACACGAGTCGAACACATCTTAGAGAGAGAGAGAGGGGGTGCCGGAGAAAGAGAGAAAGATGAGGATTAAGAATAGTTTTTAACAGTTTATGTGTACTTTTTTCCAGCTGTTTTCTGTGACCGTGAGCGATTTTTACTTGTCTTTATATTTTTAGTACTAGCATAAAAACTGTAAATTCTTACATGGATATGCTTTTATGTATACCTTATTTCCATGCAGTTTTATAAATGTAATCATTATGTAATGCGCATTGAGCATTGTTTTAGAAATGGAAATGCGCAATATAAATGCTTTGTATTATTATTATTATTATTAAAAGCGTGTCTGTTGTTTCGTTTCTCAGTAGAATTACATGTGTTATAAAGGCCAAAGAAGGAGGAGAACTGTGTGCCAAATATACTTTTCTTAATTTAGGAAATAAATAAAAAATTAAAGGCCGTCATGAGGACCTATATATCTTTTTGCAGGCATCTGTCAGCTTTCAACTCTGTAGCTGCCGTAGTTTTATGGGGAAAGTGACGCCTGTGTTTCCAAGTTGCCAAATACATAATAGACTGCTCTGGCAAAATTGTGGCCAAAACAGAAAATGCTATGAAATAAAACAGAAATTGTTATTGATTTTCTCTCCAGCATTCAATATGGGCAAAGGTTTTGTGGCCGGGGGTGCAGTCATTGGAATTGGAGCCTTGTGCTTCTACGGGATGGGGCTGTCAAGTCAACCAGGCGCATTGGAACGTTCAGTGTAAGTGAAAATATTTGTCTATTTTCTACAAGTAACTTTCACTGGTTAGGTTAGTCTGTCTCAATAAAAAAAACATTTTGTAGGTGAAAAGTCAGATGCTTTGTGCAGACATTCTGCAGTAGTGAGGTGATAGTGCAGCCTAATACAGGGAGGGAGGAATCAATAATAGTGGAACTCATATATAGCGAACTTGTATATAATCAGACTTTGGTGAGACAAGGGAATTTTAAATCCCCGTTTTTTCCATCTTTGTCTTTGTTAGAATATTTTGGTTATAATGAGGTTCAGACCGAAGGATTTATAAGACACCAAACCCATTACAAGCCCTTCACTACTGAAAACACACAGGACCGTGTAATGAAGCCATATCTAGCTTTCATTCACTCCTCACAGGACTTGAGATGGTTGGTTTAAGCTCACTGTGCAGGCAGTGCCGTTAGTGTCACATCAAGGGGTCTACACACACGGGATGGAGTCGGTGACTTGCTCACACATTCTTTGTTCCCGACATGTCATATTCCGCATAGACCTGTACCGAATGGCAGTTGCCTATTTTTCTTAGCACATCGCCAAACCCTCCCACTCTTATTGTGCATCATGCGGGCGTGGTACCAGTGGCACCGATTGACTAGGGCTATCCGGCAATGATGACCAACACATCTTAAGTTAAATGAGTTATGGAGGCAAGCCTATAGTGCAATTTATGCATGGTCACTTGTCTCTCTAAAGAATGCAAATATTTAAAGAAATTCTTAGCTCGATCTGATGAAAACAAAGAGCCCAGTTAGGTCTCTAAAATATGTCACATGTTGATGTCAGTGGGTCACCATTCCCTTGATGGTTCAGCTAGGGTCCAGTTCGCCCAAGATCCCTCGATTTCCCAGCTCCAAAGCACCGGGACCTTGGGCGTAGACTACTGTAATTGTAAAAAAAATAGGCAAATGACAAAAGGGTTTGTTTTTAAAACCTAAGCATGCCATTGTATTGTTTGTGTGTGTAGGCAGAGTCGACGAGAATATGATTCAATCAGATGACAGTTTTATTGTAAATTCTTGATACAACGTTTACATTGTTATATTACTTATTTTTTTGTCCAAAATAGGGGACTGGAATGGAATTGAGTAATATTCATAAACGGCTTCACATTGTCAATGTTGAATACGGTACAAATGACACTTATAAGAACACAAAAGAATGTGGATCAAAATGTATTTTTAGATGGATATGGTTTGACAATTCATTGAGTAGATTTGAGGTGAAATTAGCAATATAACTAGGTAGACTTACTGTACTCAAAAGATGTAGTGGAAGTATTGAGACTAAATTGTATTTCTTTCATTTAAAATGTTACAGCGCATGGTCGCCAGTTGTGAGACAGAGGATCCGGGACACATACATGTACTTCGGTGGCAGCTTGGCCATCACTGCCTTGTCTGCTGTAGCTGCAGCCCGGAGTCCTGCAGTCATGAACTTCATGATGAAAAACTCACTCCTGGTACGCACTTAAACAAGTCTTGTTTGGGGGCCCTTGTTTCTTGTGGGATTCTTGCTGCGTAGAGTTACTGAATTATACAGTTTTGTAATGAAATTAATTCTATTTTATCTAATAACATAATTATTATGAGGATTTGTCTTCTCACCCCCAATAAATTATTGAGCTTGTAGTGCTATACGGACATGGCATTGCCGCACTTATGTTCACTAGTAGTAAGTATTGGTATACAGCATTTATGTAATGTGCCGCAATGCACTGAAATCAGATGCTCCTCACTTCTTGAGCACTTAGAATTATTGGTGTCATTTGAAACCGTACACATTTATTTTGCAGTCAGTGAAAAAAATTGTTGATATCTCTTCTATAGAAATCAAGATATAAATGCGATTTTGATCAAGTCTGAGTAACCCACTATCAAAAGGGAAAGGTAGAGGAAGTTTTCTTTATCACAAATCTTTCTATGATTTTCTCTTCATGGTGGTTACATGAAAATATTTGCTTCAGGCATTAATTTCGTCTCAAAGCTCATAAAGTAAACACTGGTTTTTGCTGGCATCTAATTCTTTGCATTCCTTGTTTTCTTCCATCAAGTCCATTGGAGCAACAATTGCTGCCATGATTGGCTCTGGAATGCTATGCCGCTCCATCCCGTATCAGCCAGGACTCGGTGCCAAACAGCTGTCTTGGATGGTCCATGCTGGTGTCATGGGTGCGGTTGTGGCTCCGCTCACATTGCTCGGAGGGCCTCTGCTGGTCAGGGCTGCTTGGTACACGGCTGGGGTTGTCGGAGGTGAGGCCCAAGTTTTGCTGCTCTTTCCCTTTTACTTTGTTGCAACTTTTTCTTACATGCTCTTTTTTTCCTCTTGCCCCCTAACCCTTCACTTGTAATGGTTTTGTCAGTGATACCAATTTTTCATGAAATTTGCAGAATTCCATAAATTAAATTTGTTCTCAGTCCTCAGGCAATGGGGTTTCATTTATTTTATTTTATATTCAGATTTTCAATAACTTGCTGAAAGTGCTATAGGCAGTGATTGGGCACTCATGAAAAAAATGCTCCGTAAATTTTGTTTTGTGGTCCCAGGTCATTGTATCTTTAATTGTACAGTGGATGCTACTAAAACCAAAATCAGGGGACCGCCTGAATTCTTTCGGTTTGAACAACTTTTGAGTAAGTCTGCTCAGGGAAGCACAAAGCACTGAGTACGAATCTAGTTTCGAATAATGACTGGCATGTGTCTGCAAAATTTGCGTATTGTGCTTTCTTTTCGGAATTATACGGTCACTTGACTAAATGGCTAACATTCACACAGAGTAAATGCAAGAGTAAGACGAACTTGACTTGGACTACCTTGGCCGCTCGTAGTAGTTCCTGTAGTAGGCTTGTACTGTGCTCTGCGCTTGTGCTGTGTGGAAATATTCCACGGCAAAGGTCAAAGGTTGTATTGTAATTGTTGCTGTGTAAAGCAAATGCAGCTGATGACGATGAATGAATACTTCTAGTTCTTTTTAAACGTTTTTTTCTATGTTTTTCCTTGTCTTGTAAAACTGAGTGGTCATCATTATGCTAAGTTCCATCCTTTAAATGAAACTGAAGTGAATGCTGCCTTTGTATTGTATGATTGGCCACATTGTGTTTCTCTCCATCTGCCAGGTCTGTCAGCTGTTGCCATGTGCGCCCCAAGTGAAAAGTTCCTCAACATGGGAGGAATTCTTGGTGCAGGTCTTGGCGTTGTCTTCGTGTCTTCTCTTGGTAAGTTCAAAGAAAGATTGAGGAACAGTTGAACCTGTCCATAATGGTCCCTCAAGATGACAGAGGAAAGTCGCTATTATTCTAGGCAGGTGATCGCTATCGATTAGGTCTGGGTAGGAGTAATTTACTCCATGTACAGAAATGAAACATAAGTCTCACCATCTGCGTGTAGACCAACAACGTAGGGGACGTAAAGCTGGTAACCAAAACCAAAGACCAACAACACATAGTATGTATAGATTGAGCTTAGGGCCTCCACAGTAAGTCCATTGGGGACTCATAGTAGTTTGGCAATCGTTGGCAGAAAGTTTTTGAGCTTGAGCAGGAAGTATTTTGCAGCAAACTTGTCAGAAGCGACCATTATGAGCAGGTTGGGTGTCTGTTTTATCATGTAAAATGACTCGCTGCAGATGCATTTGGCAGGGGCTGTTATGGAGATATTAAAACTGCAAGGGTGTTATGAAACAGTGGCTGGTACTTTACTGGTAGTACAGGTGGCCATTATGGAGAGGTGACCGTTAATGCTTGTTCAAATATGTAAATTGTAAGACAGTTCTAATCTATTATGTCAAATTTTTATTTTTTACAATTCTGAAATGTATTTGTCAAAATATTATGGCTTACTTTTTTTTTTTTAGATCTCCAAGAAAATTCAATCAATCTACATCTAGGGCTTAAGAATAATTGGAAGTCTTTAAATTTGTATTTATCAAATTATGTGGCGAGGCTCAAATTATGTTCCATTTGTTTCAACCATAGCAGGTACTTTTCAATTTCAACCCTTTTGTTCCTTTATGAAACACCAGATTTGGCACAGAAGCATACAAACTTTTCTGGTGGACCACATACGTACAGAATGTGCCAGTTTCACAGTTCTGGGATTCCTTTACATTCTTTGTCTGTCCTACCATTAACCTGACACAAACATTTTGTGCATAGGATAAGCCACAGGCTTCATGAATAAAAAACATATGCATATGGATGCCAAATTTGTTACCATTACTTTACTACCATGCTTACCACTTCTCCATACATCTTAATACACCTGCTGTATTTTTTCTTTAACTTTCATACTTTATAAAAAATGTAAATTCAGTAAGATGGTAATTCATATCTATTTACTTCATACATTTCTTTGCTCTTTCCCTTAAAGACTTATATGTTACTCTTCCCTGAAGGCTCTGCGTTTTTCCCCCCAACAACGGCCCTGGGTGCTGGACTCTACTCGTTGAGTATTTACGGAGGTCTGGTCCTCTTCAGCTTGTTCTTGCTCTATGACACACAGCGGATCATCAAGATGGCCGAGGTCTACCCAGTGGTGGCAGAGAGGCCTTTCGATCCAGTGAATGCGTAAGTTGTACCTTTATTTTATGAACACATCAATTTATTGTCTCATTGTTATAGTTTTTGTTACATTTTGTGAAACAACATCTGTACAAAATTGTCTTTCTTGCAGGCATATGCTTTCTTATTTTGTCAGTAGATTTCTAGTGGAGCTTATGTATATAGTTATTCTAATCTTTGTGTGGAGAAGAGATGTTCCACAAGTGTTATTGAAGAGTCTGCCTACACGGCCTCTCTCAAACTGTTTTACTCATTTGTTTGATCATTGCTGGACTTATAAAAAATTATTTTTACAGCTGATTAATCAATAAATTGATTCTGATGCTGGTATTTGTGCCAACTTTCTGCAATGCTGAACTCTTTAATCATTTACTGTATTATATATTACCCTCAGTAGCATCAAGCTCTTGTGTTTATAGATCTCTATGTTATGATAGTGCTGACAATTATTATAAAGTATAACTTTTATCGACAATGTAATAAAGATTGAATTTTATATTCAACAGGAGCATCAGTATCTACATTGACACCATCAACATTTTCATCCGCATTGCCATCATGTTGGCTGGCCAAGGCAACAGACGGAAGTAAATTATACAGGAGAACTTATAATTTGTTAATAATTTATCCAAACTTTACTTTAAAGTGATACAAACTGATGATTGTACATTTCTCACTCTAGTTGGAGATGCTAATTCTAGGGTTTGTTTTCTTCAGAGCAAGTAACTGATTGGCAAAAACAAAATGATTTTACATGCCAATTGTTTTTAATTAAGTCTATAATTTATTTGACTATACGAACACTCATGACATACTTTACTACACTTATAGAATTATAGTGCAACTTCTGTGTCATGATTACTCAAGTTATTCACATTTGGACATGCAGTTGATTTTTTTTAATGAATCAAAGTGGGTGCTTCTATGTAGCCTACACAAGATCTATGTCAGTTACTGAGTAAGAGCAATGGGAGACGTTTTCCAGACAAGAAGTATTTACGGTACGGCCTACATGTTTGAGATTCTGTAATTTTTTTATTTCCTGTTGTGTACATAATGATTGAATAAATTAACAAAAACTGAAGGAGTTTTCTGTTATTTCAAGTTTCCATAGTGACGTTTTGCATCTACCTTGATATCATTTGATTATTATTTGGTGTTGGTCATTTTGCCCAGGCGGGAAAGGCTTTTGTCGCAAGTCATTGAAATATCGGGGTGAGGGACTGGTTGGTTGGTTGTTTTTACTTACTTAAACACATGTTAAAACCCACATGTATAAAGTCATTTAGGAGCCAAGCATTCAATTTTAACCTGTCCACCAAGATGAGAATATGGGATATACCTACTCTGAAAAATATCTTGTATAACCTGTAACTTTCTAGGACTTTTGCAAAAAAACAGAAGTAAAAGAATGGAAAAGTAATAGCACCAAAGTAAAATCAGTCAAACCTGTGCTAACAACCACCTGTACAAACAACCACTTATCATTTCCCCCTTGAGGGTTTTTTTTCTCTATATTATGACGACTCTGTCCCAGACACCCACTTTGCTTTTCAGCAGTAGATGGTAATCTTGGGCAGGTTCCATTGTAAATTTTCCCCGCCTGGATCATAGTGCATTCGTCATGTTGACGAGCTCATTTTTACTTCATGGAAGTAAGAAACTTGTTTCAATTTGACAAATGATCGTATTGACGAATGAGGTCAAAATGAAACAACTTCATTATGTTACTTCATGTAAGTAAAAGAGAATGTGGAGTATTCAATACTCAGCTTTGCAGCCACCCAATCTAAGTTAGTTATGGTTTCAGGTTCAGATCTGTGAGTTGTGTTTGTGGGAAAGCACTTTCCTTATAATCATCTAGGCCTATAGATACAGTACAAAAGAACCCGCATATGTTGACATTGCTGAGACCATTGAAATCACGTCGAACAAAGAGAAAGTCGTCTGAAGGGATGTTGATATAGTTAATAAAGAAAAAGTGAGGAATTCCAAATCATTTGGTTTGGTTACCAGTTTTACGTCCCCTGCAACACTGTAAGGTCATGTAAGTGACAGGCAACTTTGACCCTGCCTGACAGGGCCAACCCGGGCTGAGAGGGAAAAGATCCCAGATCGTTAGCACTTGGGATAGAACTGGGGTCTTCTGCATGACAGGCAAAGAGCGTAACCATTATCCCATAGCACCAGTTTCCAAATCATGTCAAGTTGACATACATCGACACATGCGGGTTCTACTGTGTCATAGTCATAGCCTACATATTTTTTATGCCAGAAGTCACAAGTCGCATTTTGGTCATGTGTTGCATCACCATGAAACCAGGCGCTCGTCAAACAAGAGGAACCGAGTTATCAGCCCTTTTCTGAATCTCAGGCAATTTTTACAGTGACTGGTTTTTGTGACCTAGTACCTTGATACTGATGTAAAAAGAAAATGAATTATAAGAAATCTAAGTGAATTGAAGTTCTTTTTCTCCATTTGACGATCTGCGACTTCGACTCATTTGGTGGACATTGATGGCAAGACACATTTTCCTTACTTTATTCAAGTGGGTTGTACCTGTAAAACCATGGACAGATGAAACAAGTCCAAAGAAAAGCACAAGCCATCCACAGCCCATCAAAACTACCAAATTGTCCACTGGTGGGATCTATTGCCCAGCCTGGCAAAACACAACACTTCATAAAGACACCCACCGGCGCTGTGATGTAATGGTTAGGCTCATTGCCTGTCATGCGGAAAACCCCAGTTCGATCCTCGATCGCGGACGATCTGGGTTTTTTTCTGCTGGGATTTTTTCCCTCTCAGCCCGGGTTGGCCCTGACAGGCAAGGTCGAAGTAGCTTGTCTCTTAAATGACCGTACAGTGTTGCAGGGGACGTAAAACTGGTTACCAAAACCAATAGAGACCCAATGTTCCCACATCCTCCAGAGATAATCGGGAAGCATGTAATGCATAATGTTCAGTTGTAAATTTTATACACTGACAAAGCTAAGGAGGAAAGATGGGAAGCATCAGTAGCCAAGCAGTAGAGCACCCAACACAAGTTGCGCAGGTCACAGATTCTGATCCTGGCAGATTCGCTGGGATTTTATTTGAGTTTTCATGATTTCAACCCTCATCCTATTCTATTATAGATGGATGTAAAAATTTGGAGGTCCCGCTTCTTTAAGTTTGGTTACCAGTTTTACGTCCCCTGCAACACTGTAAGGTCATTTGAGAGACGGGCTACTTCGACCCTGCCTGTCAGGGCCAACCCGGACTGAGAGGGGAAAAATCCCAGCAGAAAAACAACAACAGATCATCCGCTATCGATCTAGGGTCTTCCCGCATGCAAGGCAGAGAGCCTAACCATTACATCACAGTGCCGGTCCGTTTCTTTAAAAGAGTTTAGAGCGTTGCAAGAGAGAACAACACCTGCTACTGCTAGCATTCGTCCTCAGCCAAGGTTGGCACTGACAGTGACAGGCAGGGTCAAAGTAGCCTAACTCTAAACATGACTTTACAGTGTTGCTCGGGACATAAAACCAGAAACCAAAGCAAAACCGAGCACGTCCAGTAGACCGAATTGCCTGTGGTTTCTGTCAAACACTCTGGACACCAGTCCTCTCCGAAACTTCCCTCCTCCATCTTATCCCCAACCCTATTGCAGGCCGTGTGTTTCATTACTTTGATACGAAGTGGTTTGATTTGGTTACCAGTTTTACATCCCCTTCAACGCTCTAAGGTTATTTAAGAGACGGGCTACTTCGACCCTGCTTGTCAGGGCCAACCCGGGCTGAGAGGGGAAAAAATCCCAGCAGGAAAAAATTCCAAATCATCCGCGCTCGGGATCGATCTCATGTCTTCCGTATGACAGGGGTAGAGACTAACCATTACACCACAGCGCCCGTGTCGAAGTGATGTAAGATAGAAAAAGAAAAGAGATAAAGAGGGAGAGTAACTGTTTAAGATCGATAGTATGGAAAGGGAGAGGGAGATCGGTAGGCACCATCTGTACCGAGTTAAAACTAGAAACAAGAAAACCTCTAGTCCACAAAATCTGGAAAACGAAGTAAACTGCCGTGAAAAATGCCTTTTATTTACAGTGAAAGGATGAACAAAATACATTGGTGTTGGAAAAATCCCTGCAAGTTCACGCTACACCCACAATGTGCAACACAGATTATGGAGTATTTCGGCATACACAAACATGTCATAACTGTAAAACAGTAGTCATCAGAAAAGAAAATGATTGTCACCTCTATGTTTGCATACTGCAATGCAGGCCAACAAGTATAACACATGAATAATGATATTGATATACATAATTGCTGTTTTCAAGGATGGAATAAACTCAACTGTCGGAGTGAAATATCTACTCACTCCAACAATCTTAACAGAGATTCACAACCCTGACCAGTGCAAGTAAAAATCCACTGACAAACATCAAAAGGAACACATCATGAACAAACATCAAAAGGAACACATCATGAACAGACATCAAAAGGAACACATCATGA
>JAUKPP010056058.1:6444-16625 GCA_032273245.1 Phyllaplysia taylori | reverse complement strand
AACACTGTAAGGTCATTTAAGAGACGGGCTACTTCGACCCTGCCTGTCAGTGCCAACCCGGGCTGAGAGGGAAAAATACCAGCAGAAAAAAAACCCAGATCGTCCGTGATCGGGGATCGAACCAGGGTCTTCCGCATGCAATGCGAAGAGCCTAACCATTACACCACAGCGCCGGTGAAGAACGTATGCGAATGTGAAATGCTGGTAACCCCACGTTAAAACTGTCCATTAATTGATAAGTGTTTAGGGATGATTTGAACTTTGATACATAAGGTGGTTGACTTTCATAGATGTTTGGGTAATGACTTCCACAGTGATGGAGTTTTAGTATGAAAAAGCTGTAACTCCAAATATCTGACTTGTGCTGTTAACATGTTTTTAACAAAGAACCCTAGATAGTAAAAATGTTATTTCACCCCAATAAACAAACAGGGGACCCTAATTTACAAATTTTTATTTTCTTCTTTACCAGCTGAGGATTATGACAGGAGTGTGAATAAAGCCAAAATTGTCCTTCAAGTTCGATCTCTCCTGGTGAGATGTTCGAAAATTCAACTAAAGGATGAGGGGAAGCTGAAGGCCTTTCACAATTTGCAACAGGTGGGTAATTTTTTCTGTTTTGTTGGATTTGGTTTGAGGCCCTTTGCAATACTTAAGGATCATTTACAAGGTAGGCTAATTCGACACTGCCTGTCAGGCCAACCTGGGCGGAGAGGGACACTACAGAGAGACGAGAGATACTAGATTTAAAATCTGTCCCGTTTGGGCCTTGAACTCCTATCCTCTGCACAATAGATGAAGAGCTTAACCATTATACCACAGATGCCGATGTGTTTTCTTTACAGTGCTCACTCCAAGATAGCTTTAAGGAATTTAGTATGTTTGGTTCATCACATTTTTTTTCTTTTATCTTATCTTGACCTTTGCCTTGTCAGGAAATCCTGCAGTTGAATATTTAGACGTACTCTTCTTGTATATATCTGTATATGATAATCTCTGATTATAGCCATGGCACATTGTAACATAAAGTTACAATAAGCCAGTGAACAAAGTTTTTTTCACCAAAATTTATCTGTTTATAGTCATGCAACACCAACAAAATTTGAGTACACATAGGGTAAGTAGAACAGTTTCAGTTACCAGAGTAAAGAATAGATGAACATGTAAATCTGGTTTCTATGCCAAAGTAATCTCTTGTGATGTAGACATATTTGTTGTATTAAGATTTTTTCCTTTTTCAGAACCTGAGAGATATTGACAAAGCCCTGTCGAGCAGCCCATCTCATGGAGAGTTGAAGAAGTTTAACACTGGTCTCATGAAGTTAAAGATGGAGGTTGACAGCATGGAGAAACTGTCAGGTAAGATATAGAAGGACTGTAGAAGTTTGTGTTAGCTTATGAAAGAAACTCTATATAACTTGTCTGAAATAAACTTTAAAACTGTGAATTTATGCGCATCTGTGTTGCAATGGAAGTATTAGACCTTTGCGTACTGGACATAGGGGAAAGTGTATTGATAGCTTGTGTAAATCTTCCTTGCATGAAACCTTTATCACTGACAGCCCGTTGAAGACAATTGTACCACATGAATTCAGGTCTCTGTTATTATAATTTATTGTGCAGCAATGTTTATAAACTCTTTTTTTTTGTGTTTACTTCATTCCTGTCTTGTTTACCATCTTATTTGTATCCTCCTGGACCTGATGAAGGCAGGTATCTTGCAGAAAACTTGTCCACCCCAGTCACCTCATTGAAATGTCTATTATCTCTCATTAAAACATGAAATAGGTGTAAACCCGCTGCATTTTGTATGAGGTTTGTAACTTTTTATATTATTTTTGTAAAAAAAACAACAATATTTCTTAACTTTTTTCTATGATGTAATGTTTACCGTACTACACCCATATCCATTATTCAGAATCTGAAAACGCCTTAACTCAAGGATCTGAAGAAAGGAAGATACAGAAGCGAGCTGAAGACCTGTCATTGTTGGAATTGAGAATTGATGAGTACAAGACGGCAGCACTGACTGCAAAAAGAGAGAATCATGTGGAGCATGCCATAAAGCATTTTAAAGTGTTGAAAGTGAGTGGTAACTTGTGCTGCTTAGTTGATTGGGTATAAAAGTTTATTTACCGATTGATTTTGATTTGTTTTGTTGCTGATTCAAATCTTAAAATATTTTCAGTATGAATTTTAGAAATTTCCATGATACTTGATAATTGAAAGATTTAGGTTTCCTAAATGAACTGTGAGAGAAAAGTGTTAAGTCTTGTGACAAGTAAAAGTAGTCAAGAAGCTATGAAATGTGGTAAATGAGCAAACACAACGGTATAAATGATCTATAGTACTCCAGATGGATGAATTATTCATGAAATGTTTTTAAGTCACACATGTTTTCCTGTCCTCAATAGGGTCTACAGGCTCTGAAGGAACAGTTGCAGAAGGGAGCAGAAGTTGACATGACTCAGGTGAGAATTTGCATCAAAGCTGAGGTGTACAGGCTTGCTCAACTTTAGTTTTATTTGTGAATAAGTGTATATGTAACAGTTGAAAGAAAATCTATTATTTGTTGCCCATGATCATGCTGAAATTATTGTTGTTCAGAATAAGTCCTGCATTTGATATTTTATTGTTTATGGACCAGATAGAATAACAACACCCCTACTAAGCATACAATATTTTTTTTTCTATGATGAAAAGTTAGATAAACCGAGAAATGTTTTGAAGTAGGAAAATTTAAATTACTTCTCTTGTTAGATTTATGATTATATATGGCATAAGTTACTTTGAATTCAATTGCAATATTTTTTTTCCGCAATGTAATTTATCAATGGCTGTTAGATAGGCTAGTAGAATTCATGCTACCAAAGATTTTCTTTCCTTTTGAAAGGCATTGCTTTATTCTTGCAATGTTTTTTACCTTATGATTTGACTGCTTTTAAGATTTAAGTATGTGACTACCGGTATTGAAGTTTGGCTCTGAATTCAAAGAAACTTTGGTTTATAAGGCATTTAAATTCATGAAAGAATGTGTTTGTGGAAACAAATTAGGAAAAAATTAATTCTATCGTTAAAATTGTTTAAAAATTCTTCATGCAGTGACTCCCATATTGCTTGCATGCTCATCCATGTGTTTTCAACCATGTGCACTTAGCATTCAACAACTCTGTGAAAGTTTGTTATGATGGTGATCTTTTCATAGGCAAATTGTTTCTTTTTACTCTTTTGAGTGGACTGCAAAAATGGAAAATTGCTATACTTTTGTTCCCCAGGTGCCCCCGCCCCCTCCCGTGTTCACACCAGTCAGCGAGACTCAACCTCAGTTGCCTAATTTCAAGGATGGCCTGGTAAGACATGGAGCATCACGATCCTTTAATTATGCTTCTTAAACTACAGCCTAGATTTGTCCTGCAAGTTAACTGAATAATAAAACAATACATAGCATTTATATTGCGCATTTCCATTTTCTAAAACCTCAATGTAAATCGCATGGTTTTGAGTGGGGATATGTGCTATATAAATACAATCTATTATTATATTAATGAACAATGTATGTAGCCCATATTGACTTCAAGAATGGCAAAACCAAATTTGTCACTTTTCACAGTCAAGGTTAGTTTCTGTCCCAGCTGGATGTAAGACATCTCATGTTTTGTCTATTGACTGGCTTATAGGGTCAGTTTTAGGCTCACATTTGAGAGCTAGAGCTTTTGCCTTCAAGATGTTCAGGGTAAACAGATCAACATAGTTATCACTAGGTCGGAGAAAACCTGCAGCAATGGTTTTTTATATCTTGAAGAAATGCTTGATCATTTATGTGAAAAGAATCTAAAAAGTACTATAAAAGACCACACACATCCGCTTCATCATCTAATCATCAATAGTGAAAGATCTAGCAAGCTCAAACATATCTGTTGTAGGACTGAGCGCTACCATCAATTATTTTTACCCAATGCCATTCGTGTCTCGCCCACGATGTGAATTTTGTTCCTCTCTTCTATAATGCTCATTATTACACTTGATATATGATTTTTCACCATCTTACGTCTTGTCTCATTGTGCACTTGGAATTCTGTGAAGCAAAGATATGTGCTATGTATGGACCATAAAATTAATCTTATCTCATCTTCAATCAAATCCTGCCAGTGACATGTACACGCTTGCCCATGCCTGGTCTTAAAGTTCTCAGAAAGGTGCACTGTATGTCTTTTAAATGTGTTCTGACTTTCTCAGGTGGGATTACTTTAATTGGCACAATGATTTGTGTAGGTATCATGTGCTTCTTCCATTTTCTAAATATAACTTTTATGTCATTCCTATGATGTGTTTGGTCATGTCTCTGTGTGTTTTCAGGCTGGTCCAGGCATGAATGGCGCCACAGCGGGTCTGTCTCCCGTCTCTATCCGACCCCCGGTGGAGACAGCCGAGGACAGACTGGCCAAACAGCTCTCCTCCTACCTGGATGAAGGGAATGCGGCAAGTCTCACAGGAAGCAGGGTGGAGGGCACGACTCAACAAGCTAATGTTGCAGTTACCAAAGAAGAGAATACTCCAGTGGTTCAACAGTCCAGTCAGAACTCGGCCGTATTGGACGGTGTCAGAAGCAACACAAGTCGGAGCCTAAGTCTAGATGAGATTGGTATGGTCTCGTGTGGGGAAGGCCAAGTGGATCCAGGTAGTGGTGCTAGACCAAAGCAAGGGCAAAGCACAGAGATGTCTCCTGTAGCGGAGGGAGAAGGCTCTTCAGCACAAACAGCAGAATCCCAAATTTCATCTCAGAATCCAAGTCAAATTCCATCATCCCCATCAGCTGAGATGGCTGTAAATCCTGTAGTATCCGCAACAGAATCCACTAAAGATGATGCAAAGGTAGCATCGATAGAAGGGAAAGAAGATGGAAATGGTGGTAATGTCCCATCTAGTGAATTTCCGACAGCCTGTGTTGATGAAACGCCTGCAGCCAAGGAGTTACCCAAAAGCCCACCAAGAACATCAGAGATTTACAACAGAAAGACTTTGGACAGTGTTGGTTTTCTTTCCTGCCAGAATGTGCCTCAATCTACACAAAATCAAATGAGCGTAAATGAAAAACCTGCTTTTGTGCCTTCAGCTGAGATGGTGCTGGAACAGGAGTCTGAAGTGAAGAGCTCTGCCGAGGAATTGCCTTCCCCGGGAACCAGATCGGGAGAGGTGTCAAAAAACAGTTCCGGAGCAGGAGAGACTGGCACAATTGATGTGAGTGGCAGAGAAAAGACATTTGCCAATAGTGAGGATACAATGGTTGCAGCATTACCCTCAGGGAATGATGGCTCCTACAGTTTGTCTGCCGATGGTGTAGAAAGAAATAGCCCTGTCGTAAGCAACAACCAGTTAGATAAGATTCTTCCTCCGACAGTTGACCAAGTAGCTGCAGTACATCAGCAGGGAGCCGAGTTTGCAAGTTTACCTCCAATGGTAAGAGGACACGAGAATAATGTACCACCAGATAGCCCACCCGACAGTCTTCCAAACTTTCAGTTTGATAATTCAAGACAGGTTCAACAAGTAGTCAAGCAGCCAGATAGTCTTTCAACACCACCAGACATCACGGGAGAAGTTAGCGCGAGGGAAACTCTCCCAATACAGGACAAAGCACTTGAAGGGCACCAAAGTCCTGATCTTCCAGCTGGGTCAGACTTGGCTCCTGTGCAACCAAATGAGTTTAACAATTCTTCTCAAGTTCAGCCTCCAGTTGCACCCAGTACTGGTTTGACAATTTCTGAAACAACGTCAAAGTCAAGACAATTTGAATCCCCTAATGAGTCTCATGCAGCGGTCGATGACTTAGAATTCCAAGACCTGATGGAGTCCATGTCAATGCCGGACATGTCCTCTCAGGTCGCCCCACCTGTTGCCAACCACAGCTCAGTGCAGTCAGGAACTGATAAGTCTGCCTCATCTAACTCACATTCCCTATCAGCTTTAACTGGAACACCAATATCTTCTGAAAGAGAAAAGCCAAGAGTGGACAACTCATCTCTCAATACTTCAACTCTTCCTTCAAGTAATCAAAATGTTACCACATCTGAGCAATCAACATGGAAAAATAATAGTGTCAGGTCGGATTCTGAGAATTTTGGAACAAATCAGACCCAGTTTAGCTCTTTGCCGCCGGTGTTATCCAGCTCATTGACCCAGGAGCAGCAGAACAAACTCCCGCACGAGTCACTGACACAACCTCAAGCTCCCGCAGTGTCTGTGCAGTCGGGTGATCAAACACAACATCTGTACAGCCTGCGTCATGGAAGTCCTCTGACAAACAGGTCGTCCAAATTTCTCCCATCTACACTGCAGAATGTCCAAGGTTTTGAATCAGTGGATAATGCATCGGTGAATAAAGGATCTTCCGGCTCTGAGTAAGTGTGTGCATGGATAAAGACTTATTTTTATTTATTTGTAACCACTACATTTAAATAGACTCCTTTACTGTTTAGGAACCTCTTTAAGTGGACTTTTACAAATTTACACACTAGTATTTCGAAAAAAAAAAAGAAGAAAAAAAAGAAAAACTCTGGTTGCCTGAATAAAATTCTTAAGAATTTGCACAAATGTGTCCCACGTGCCTGATAAGTGGTCTAAAATTGATTTGGAATAAAAAAAGTGCCCCTGGAGGTGCGGGGCCCCACCAGGGGGAGGAAAGAATGGCACCTTCTGCTCTGATGCATAGCATGATACCCTACAAAGCGGCAAAAATGCATCACAACTGAAGCCACTCTTCTCAGTTTAAACAATAAAAGTACCCATCAAAAACGGAACATGGTTGCCTGTATGGTGTGGGGACCCTGCAGTGGACTTGTGGAAACACAAGCCACTGCAGGATAAATAGGCCATGTATGTAAAATTCAGTCATGTGAATTACCTCTGAGTTCTAGCAGGGGATCGCAGAAGAAGGAGAAGGAATAAAAAGCAAAGCACCAGCGAAGTCCTTACACCCACTCTGGGTGAAGCCTCAATCAATAGGACTTAGTGCCTGCATGCATGACTGGTTGTATACTACACATCATTCTAGCCTAATTTTGACGACAACAACCCCGACCGAGTCTTGGCATGATAATCTACAGAATAAGCCTGGAGGAGAAAGGCAAATGTCAGCAGGGCAGGGTGTTATAATTATGCAAATTCTACTAATATGATCATACACAATTGAAAGCAAAGTATGGGGCATTTTAAGCCAATTTCACCATCATGATATAGAAAGAATATTTCAAATTTAGTGAAAAATTTTACTTGTGACAGTGATTTTTATATTTCTGTATCTGTTGCAGGGTGACTCTCAGATGTCTTGAGAACCTCAAGTATGACTTCCTACTGGCGGAGGCCAGGGTAAGTGACCTGTGTATTTTATGAGCTTTTATTTTATTTCCTTGATCTGAAAATGGACAAAAAGGCTTTTTAGTATGATACTTACAGAAAGGGAAATGGTAGCAAAGGATGGAAAAATGATTTTTCATGATTTTGCTATTTTAAACATGATAAAGCACTTTGGACTGAAGGAAATTTGGCATTCTTAGATGAGATTTTGAAATGATTTATTTCGCATTTATATCCGGGAATAATGTCTGGACAATTTCTGACTTGCACGGTTTGGAGTGGAGGGATGCCGGATGTGTATTTTTGCATTCATACATCAATATTTGTATTGAGAATAGACGAAATCAAGTGATTGACAAAACAAGGGGAGTGGATTCTTGCCATTTTTCCAAGTGTAGGTAGTATTTTAGATGTTGGTGTTTTTGTAGCCCAACACCTTTCAAGATGCATTATGCGGAAGAATATTCTTTAAAAGTACAATATGTCATTTTGAAAGCTACGAAACGTAGAAATGTCTATTTTCTTCATAATTTCCCTGCTGACAGCAGGCAACTCCAACCTTGGTATTATCTTGATACCTTCTTTGATCATATTTTGCTCATAAAAAACATCAATAGACATGGTTTAAGAAATTTCACAACAAAAATCTTTGCTGCACCGAGGATCAGTATAGCTCAACTTGTTTAGTAATTAATTTGTTGTGATTTTCATCATTGCATACATCACTCTGCACCTTAACATTTACTTTATTCTTAAAAGAATTCCATTTCATTCATCTTTGCTGTCATGAAATACATGTGTTCTCATTCTTTTCTGATTTGTTTTCCTCTGACAGAATTTACATGACGAAGCAGAGAAGTTGAAAGTCCACATGAGCAAAATAAAGACAAAGCTGCGAGAAGGCGGCAGGCAAATTTGGGATGGTAATTACATCTACAGTGTCCACTGATTTGACTTCACAATCAATAATATGATAGAAGCGACTCTACTTAGGTTCCACTGCAACAGTGATTTTGTTATTTGCAAATCTTGTCTCAATCTTTATCTTTCTTTTTGTGTTGCTTCCTTTTGAACTCTTTTGTCAGTAGTGAGAAATTATTTTGTGATATTGGCAGTTCTTATGAAATTTGCTGACTTTAAATCATATCGCTATGTAGAGTGAGCAATTTTTAAGTTTTCAGCTTTATATTTTTATGGAAATAGGGTTTCATATTTTTTGCAGTTCTTTCTCAGTTCTTACTGTTTACATATCAGTTTCAAAGTAATGTTTGATTGAATATGCTCAGAGAATTTGTGGAAAAAAAGTATTCTGTGTTCCTCTTCATGTCCAAGTGAAGTTGATTTATGTTGAGTGAAAAAAAAAGGATAAGCATTCCTTTATAGCACTACAGGATGCAAGTATTTTTGCCTCATTGTCTTGTAAAAGTGTGTGAATATATTTTAAAGTAGTAATTGGAAAGCCTCTCAGTGAATCTGTTGAAGTATTTATCGCACACTTTACATTCTCATCCCGTCCCCAGTGTACAAGCTTTGTGTTCAGTCAGAACTTGCTGCCACGGAGAAAAATATGGAGGACATGAGACGGACTCAGCAGTGGGATGAAGTACAATTGTTGTCGCAGAAGAAAACCTTGGCTGAAAGAGAGGTTCGTTGAGGAGGTCCCTTTGTTTGAATCTTTAGTTTGTTGCCCCTAGCATTAGTATGAGATAATTCGTTCAATCGATGAGACCCCATTTTGTCATTCTGCTTTAACAGGACGGAGGTCAGAGTCATGAAAACTCTGGAAAAAAGTCATCCTAGTTGGAAAGGAGGATGTTGCTTAACATATTTTTCTTTGTCTATCACAGCATGTTTCTCAAACTTCTGTCACATTCTGGGGCTGAAGTGACCCAACTCTGTTGATAGAGCCGTAAAACCTATAACCAAACAACCAGTATGATCTACTTTTGCCTGTCCAGCCCACCATGCCAGTTAAGTGATGCTATATCAGTGCTCATAATTTACATGCAGTAGAGCTTGTAAAATATTAGGATATGAGTAGTTGAAGTAAAGCTCATTCTTTTTCTCAATATTATTACATTTTGTGTCCTACTGGTAATATTGTTCTTCGTTATAAACTCAAGTTTAGTTTATGAGCTTTGTAAGCTGCCCATCTGTATTGGCCTCACGGACTCATTTTGTTTTGTTTTGTTCTACTCTCCCAGCTTGCTGTGCTGCGGGTCCGACTCCTGGAACTGAGGTACTAAAGTAAGCAAAGACTGAACTGAATCTTCAGTATTTGACAAGACCTAGGAGAAATGGTGGACAACCCAGGTTTCTTTGCCCAAGATCTCTCTGACAGTTAGCTCCATATCCCCTGTATCATAAAACAAATGAATCTAAGAGAGGCTTTTGGATTTAATTGCCTACTCAACTAACGGAGAATTTATATATTCTTTATTTATGTCTGCCTGATCGTTAAATACGCAGTTTTCGATTCCGAAGTCCATACTGGCAACTTATATTTAGTACAAGTGTCAGAGTTATACATGTAGATGGTTCTTCAGAATATGTGTCTTGAAAAGGATGAATGTGGTCGGCAGTGACATGCATGTGCACATGTGTTGTATAGGCTCATGATCATTTGGTTACTTTTGTAAATCAATTCATGTACAATTGAGTATATTTATGTGTATGTATGTGTTTTGGACAATAACGGAAAGTCTCATCTTTTTCTTTATAATTGAAAGTTTCTCTTGACAATGTTTCACTGCTACCTGGGAGAAGAAAACTTAGATTGTTTGGGGGGGGGGGGGGGGGGGGGGGGGGGGGGGGGGGGGGCGGGGGGG
>JAUKPP010055947.1:0-16626 GCA_032273245.1 Phyllaplysia taylori | reverse complement strand
CAAGCTCTTTCGAATCCTTTGGGATCCCAGATTGCAGTATCTCTGTTGGAGAGCCTCTTTCATCCTCGTTCGTATACCTGAGAAAAAGACACACCTTGAAGTGTTACAAGGAGCATAAAAGGAAAACCAAATCAAATAAAATCATTCAATAAATTGTAAAAAAAAAAGTTCCTTCTATGGTTGTATATATTGAAAAAGTTCTGTGGCTTCAAACAAACTAATTACTGTGGATGGAAAATTATACCTACACCGGAGAGTACTAAGTATTATAATAAGCTCTTTGCCTACACCGAATACTTTCATATAATATATATGGTATTGAAAGATCATAATATATTAATACAATCAAACCTCCCGATATCATGTCCCTTGGTGTATTATTATAGAGGACATATGAATTATTGATGCATATTTTCTCAATATCTTTTGTATTTCCATAATTATAGTTACTAAGTTACGTGTTATATGGAAGCTGACTGCATTCTCGTCTATGCGGGTTATGGCATTAAATTAGACAAATGCAAGTGGCAGATGGTGCAAGGAAGAAACTGAGCTGACATTTTAGACTTTAATTTAGTTTTGCAACTGACAAGCTGTTAGTTTGAAAGTTGAAAAGTCAGTAACAAGAAGAGGTCTTGAAATTTTCAGTTTGACTTATCTGATCAGGACATTTACAGTCACAGGCAATTAGTCCTGAACTTTTTTATTGTTCTTTCTGTTTTATTTATTGTATTTTAAAATTGCGACTATGTTACCTATTATTTGGTAAGTTCTGACAAATTTGTTCTGTCTTTCCCAATGCATTGAGTTGAGGTAATTGTGTACATCCTATCGTAAGTAAAGTATTTCAATTAGTTCCTAAGATTGTGCCCATTACTTTAAAATCCTTTTACTGTGTCTGTTTAATCATAAGGATAATGATAATAACAAATTTGTATTCACAGCCACATGTGCGAGTCTGGGACTCGGTATCTCTCAATACTCTTCATGTCATTGGCATTGGATGCTTCAGCCGGGCTGTGTGTTGCGTCTCATTCTCCAAACTGGTGAGTCCTCGCATTATTCTATGATTAAATGAAAATGTAAATGACAACTTTATATATCCAGTGTAGGAGAATTTATCTTACTACGGTGTGCATCATATTCATATCCATATAACAAATGTTCTAACAATAGAAACAATAAATATACATTGAAGAAGATATCGGCCATTTAACTACATCATCTTTCAATCCCAATAAATGCGAGCACATCATTACCGGTGGCTGCTGTTGGTGCCCATCTCAGCAGGGTTTGGCGTCATAGTCAATGACTATGATTTTCCCTTTGCCCTTTTTTGTTTTATTATTCAGTAAATTTGTATAAGTCTTTCTTTGCCCTACTATGTGGGATTCAGTGCCCAGTTTTTTTTGTTTTTTTTGTGACATCTGGTGTATTGTGATAATTTGGTTAGGCTTCTTGCCTTGCATGCAGAGGATGTGATTTCAAGGAAAACTCTAACCTTTTTGACAATTTTTATGCTGTGACCTGTCGTGTGTGTTAACCTTGACCTCTACTCCCCCTCAGGACGGAGGCCAGCAGCTGGTGGTCGTGGACGAGGCCAATGAACACATCATCTCCGTCTGGGACCTGGGCCGAGACAAGCCACACAAGGTCACAGAAACAAAGGTAGGGCAACTCTTTTGCTTTCTTTCTTCAAGGATTAGATTTTGCTGAGGTCTTTTTTTTGGGTCCACCTGCAGGATTCCTGTCGTCAGGCTGGATGAGGCATTGAGGTTGTGCTATACCCTTATGTTCCATGTGTGGCAGTACGTTGATTTGTCTTAGCAACAACGTCAGTGATTTTGGAGAGTCATAGAGACATTACACCTCAAACACATAGACAATATATAAATTCATCCAGTCATTTTCTAATTTTATGTTTAGTTCTTCCCAGAGACAGTTCTGGCTGTAGAATTCCCCCCTTCAGATTCCACCCTTCAGAAAATTCTTAACTTTTTTCAATGGCAGGAGCTTTGATGCAGTTTGTCCCTTTTACTTCTTTGGAAGTGTCAGCTACTGTCCTCATCTATTTCCTGCCCTTGAGATAACCTTACAGTGTTGTTAGTACCATAAAAACCTAACAGACTAAACGAAATTTCCTATTTTTGTGTGTCAAGAGCTCAACAGAGCTGGTCCTGGCTGTAGAATTTCACCCCTCAGAGAAGTTTTTAGTTTTTTCAAACACACTTGTTTTCTACTTATAGGCCTATGTTGCGCAGATGATTTATCCTATTTATATACAAGTCATTTATATCTGTGATTTTATGTCAGTACGTCTATGAGGGTCATTAAGTATGTTATTACTATTTTGTCCTCGTTTGTGTGTCTAGAGCTCCACAGAGCCGGTCCTGGCCGTAGAATTTCACCCATCAGAGAAGGGCAGCATCGTTAGCTGTGGCAAGGGACAGATCACCTTCTGGACCTTGGAGGGCGGCTCTCTGGTCAAGAAACACGGCATTTTCGATGTGAGTCCTTATCATATGTGATGTAAATGAGTTGCATAATTCAATAGGGTGTGTGTGTGTGTGTGGGGGGGGGGCAATTCTTTAGAATACAAAGAGATTAAAACAATCTTGTTCGGCTTTTTTTTCTTTTCCTCTGTCAGTAGTTTTTCTTTTGATCTTTTTTTTCCATTGATAACTGTTTAGAGGAACTTTTGTTATAAATACATTTTTTTCACTTTATGAGATCCCTTTCTAGTTAAATAAAAGTTATGTCTAAAGGCACCAGTTTCTTTGGCTGTTTTAGCCTCTTGCACTATATTTGTCTGTACATTGTAAGCTAACAGCCATGTTTGCTCTTCATGCCCTCCCCAGAAATATGACAAACCAAAGTACGTTCTCAGTGTGGCTTTCTCAGACAGCGGAGATGTTTTGTCTGGAGACTCCAATGGAAACATCTTTGTCTGGGGCAAAGGTATGTCATGAGAGGGTTTTTTGTTGTTGTTGGTTGGGTGTTTTTTTTTTTGGGGGGGGGGATGATTTTACAGCTCCATTTACTGTGTAAGGTCATTTTGGTGCCTGTCATCCTTGCAGTTTGCCATACGTGCATGATTCATGTCACTAGTTTTGAGTTATTTGCTGAAGGAGATTGCAGGACAGCACAGAAAACGTTTATATCTGGACAGTAAAGTGCAGGAAAATAATTGTTTTCATTGGTCATGGGTCTTCAAAATTCAATTGGATCATTAATAAAGCTATTTTAGTTCAAATCTGATGTAAAGGGAATTTCTGGATTTTGATTTTTACGTGGATAGAGAACCGCACCATAAAGTCTTGATAAATTGGGTTGAGGAAGGAGAAGGGAGAAATTTGTTGAAATATATGTATACCAAGTATGCAGTGTTAGTGTGTGTTGTGTATTCATTTTGTTTTACCCTATCAAACAGCTCTCTGTAACTTCCTTCCATGTAGTGTATGTTGTCGTTTTTCATAAAAAATGCTTTTTTATGATACTCCAATGGAAACATCTTTCAGTGGGTTAAAGGTACTTTTGTTGGAAGACATACCAGGTTTATATAGTGCTTTGTTCTGATAAATGTTTTCGTATCTTGCCCATTCAATTTCTTAAGAAAAATTTGACCCATTCCACGAACTCTCTGTAACGCTTTTTATTTAAATGTGTTCTGTCAATAACTATCAAAGGTTTTAACAGAAGATTTTGTTCTTGACATTTTCCTTATTTCCTGTCTGTTTAACAGCCAGTCCTTTTGCACTGATCAGTTGTTGGCAGATGCTCAGGTGCAGTCTTCTCCTTATATTTCTTTATTTTTATTTTTTATTATCCTAATCTATTTCCTGAGATCTATTTTGACTTATAGTGCCCATAGTACTGTAAAACCTCAACTAAAATAACTTTTGCATCAAAATATTTATTTTTCAGGAAGCAACAGGATCACTCAAGCTTTGCTCAACGCCCATGAGGGTGGTGTCTTCTCTCTCTGCATCACAAAGGACGGAACGCTCCTGTCTGGCGGAGGAAAAGATCGCAAGATCATCCAGTGGGACAACACATTCAAGAAAACTGGATCAGAGACAGAGGTCAGGATCAAAGATTTTTAAAAATTGTTGTCAGGCACTTTGGTCTTGTTTGCTTTTTCTACTTCTTTCCATGTCTTGCTATTGTCCTAATTTACTTCTTGACCCTGAAATGACCTTCAAGTGTTAATAACGCCATACAACCTGAACTTACTTTACTTACTTTACTTTGCTGATCTCCGAATGCTGTACATTCGTCTTTTTTCAGCAGCCAATGCCATAGAACCTGAACAAAGAAAACAATACACTTGGAACATCTGGATCCCGTCAGACATGTAGCGATTTTCTTGGAGTTTTCATAGCTCCAGTTCCAGGTCCTGGCGGAGGCGAATGTAAAATTCTGAGATCCCCCCCTCTTAATATGACATTATTACAGTGTAGTTAGGGACATGCGGCCAAAATTAAATGTTATTTGTGACTATATACCTTTCCCTTTTATTGCCAATAATTTAAAAGATGAAACTGATATAACTGTTTGTAAAAATGTATTTGTATCTTCTTTTCACTCTCCATGTCCAGGTTCCGGAATCTTTTAGAGATGATATTGATACAACTGTTCGTTTGTAAAATCTTATTTATTTCTTCTCTCCATCCCCCCTGCCCAGGTTCCGGAATCTTTTAGAGAGGATATTGATACAACTGTTCGTTTGTAAAATCTTATTTATTTCTTCTCTCCATCCCCCCTGCCCAGATTCCGGAATCTTTTAGAGATGATATCGATACAACTGTTCGTTTGTAAAATCTTATTTATTTCTTCTCTCCATCCCCCCTGCCCAGGTTCCGGAATCTTTAAGAGATGATATTGATACAACTGTTCGTTTGTAAAATTTTATTTATATCTTCTCTCCATCCCCCCTGCCCAGGTTCCGGAAACTTTTGGTCCTGTGAGGACCCTTAGCCAAGGCAAGGGTGGGCTGGTCCTGGTGGGAACAACACGCAACTGCATCCTCAGCGGATCACTGGATCTTGAGCTCTCCGTCATTGTGCAGGTAAAGCTTTCCTCTTCCCCTAGCACTAGTGTCTGTAGTGTGAAGGTTAGGTTCTTCACCTATCATGCAGAAATATGAGTTTGATCCCATGTGCAGACAATCTCTGTTTTCCTGCTGGGATTCGCCCCTCTCAGTTCATGTTGGCCCTGACAGGCAAGGTCGAGGTAGCCTGTCTCTTAAATGACCTCTTAGTGTTGCAAGAGATGTAAAACTAGAAACCAAATTTAACTTCCCGTAGCTCATATATTTATCATTTTGTACATCATTGTAATTCTCTAGGACATCAACAAGACAAAGAAACTGCTGAGATATGTAATATCCCTCTCGGCTTGCATTGGCCTTGAAATTTTAAAAGAGATCCAAAACCAAATCCAACAGGACACCTTACAATGTCAATAGTGCTGTAAAAATCTCAACAAAACAACAAAAATCCAACAAGAGCATGAACTGTGATATTTATTAATCCACCTTTGACCATTTCACCCCCCAGAGTCACACTGATGAGATGTGGGGTCTGGCCGGGCACCCAAGCCAACACCAGTTCCTCACCTGCGGCTCAGACAAACAGCTCTACCTGTGGGACTCGCAGTCACGAACTGTCGTCTGGAACAAGGAGATGAACGTGAGGGTTACACTAAATTTTTCTCCATTATTTTCTAGCTAAAAGAACAATGATTTTTCTCAGCATTTGATCCCTGTTTCTCACCATATTTCTTGTGTGTGTTTATTACCTGTCCTTTTCTATGCAAATTCAACTATAAAAATATTCTATTATTTTCACAAAATGCCATCTGTGTCCCTGACTGTAGTGCTTCATGTATCCAATGCAAATTTTACACTTACTAAACTGTCTTTACTTTCAATCTGTCATGCATTTTTGTATCTACGTGTGGATTAAATAATGGCCTCTGCTTTCTGCTTTGGAGAATGAGGTTTACAGCCCAAAGTTTATCCTCTCACACATATATTAAAATCTGAAAAAAAAAAAAAAAGTTGCTTTGTCTTCTATGTTGTATTTTTGCTGGTTTTTATCTAAAGAGGCATTTTAAAAAAATCTATTTTAGCCTCTAGTAAACGCCTATGGATTTCTTGAGAGTAATTCCATGGATCTTGTGTCCGTATGCACTTCCTGCTACTCTCATGCATCTTGGTTAAATGTTGTAGTACCTTACAGTCGTTAAAATTGTTTTATTTCAGGATGCCATTCACAGCTGTTGCTTCCACCCACGCGGCGGGATTGTGGCCGTGGGCACGAGCGTAGCCCGCTGGCTTGTGCTTGACCTGTCCACCCATGAGGTCGTCTCCATCCACACAGATGGCAATGAGCAGATTGAGTGCATCCAGTACTCACCAGGTCAGGGCATGCTACTCTGTATGGGCAGGGGATGGGGGTGAACTTGGGAAGGGGGAGTTAATTTTAAGTTAATTATTTCTAGAGACGCCATCTCCTTGGCTAGACCCGGGGGGAAGGAGGGGTGGTGGTGGGTGTTCTGGTGAGGTCTGCTCTTTTTCAGCGCTACTATTGTCCTAATCTATTTGCTGTGAAATGACCTTACAGTGTTGACAGTGCTGTAAAACTTGATTAAAGCAAAAAATCCTCAAGAAACTGATGTCCGTGATGTACCGGTGCATATGAAAATATTCGCCTTCCCTAGAAAATTGTGGGCATGTGAATTACTGTAAACCACCTGTTAGTATATTAGGGACATAGCAAAAGACATATTATTCTATATAGTAGGTTCATAACACATTAGTCATAGAAACATAATTTAATTACCTTTATTCTTTTTAAAGAACAGTCTTCTTTAAGTCATCCTATCTCTCTCTCCGATTTGTGTTTAGATGGAGCAATGCTGGCTGTTGGCTCCAGAGACAACTACATTTACATCTACCAGGTGTCCGAGGACGGCAAGAAATACACCAAAGTTGGACGCTGCTCTGTGAGTGATTTGAGACATTTGTATGCAGGACTAAATAATATCTTCCCTTGGACTGGGGCTCTGTGATCAGGATGGAAACATGCTTAAGGGAAAGAACAATGATGCCAGAAAACAGTTTTGAGACGCTGTAAAATAGCGTAAATTTTAGACAAGGCAATGGGCTTGACTTTACTTTTGAAAATAAAAAACCCAGCTCAATATACACCTTAATTCTTTTGGGCTGTACACATCAGTACAGACACCACTCCCTCTGTCCGGGTTGGCCCTGACAGGCAGGGTCGAAGTAGCCCGTCTCTTAAATGACTTTGCAGTGTTGCAGGGGACCTAAAACTGGTAACCAAAACCAAAACATCAGTACATACACTGAACAAGCTTGCAGATTTCAACATTGATTAGATGCTGTGATAGTAGATGCTGTGATACACAGGACAATCCAACCCGCATCTGCCGTATAATGGTTATGCTCTTTGCCTATCATGTAAAGGACCCATCTTTGATTTCTAAGTGAGGACGGGCATCTACGTCTTACCCCTGGGATTTGTCCCTCTCAGCAAGGCTTAGCCCTGACAGGCAAGTCAGAGCCCTGAGAGTAGCCCGTCTCTTAAATAACTTACTTAGCTTTGCAAGGGGTGGAAAACTAACAAAAGAACAAACTAGAACTCATACAACATATCCCTCTGTCATGGTCTAAGTTCAAGTCACAATTTTCATTACAGTTTCAGCACTCTTTGTGTCCAAAATTACCCCAGCACTCGGAGGGGTGTATGTTAACACAAAATTTGCAACCTAACATTTTTATGTTCCAGGGTCACTCTAGTTTCATCACTCATGTGGACTGGTCAGAGGACAGCCAGTACCTGGCTAGCAACTCTGGCGACTATGAATTGCTTTACTGTAAGTTGCTTTCAAACTTCTTTTTTTCTTTTGATTGAATTACAGTATTTCATACCTGTCTTGAAAGATTTTTGTAAAAAAAACTTTGGCTGATCTATAGTAGTTGTGTAGGCAACTTACCAACGGCATTATAGTTTATTCTCTTGATGTGCAGTAGCATGGCTCTAATAAACAGAGTTAGTGGTTGGTGTGTGCTCTGTTGAGGAAATTTTTTCTAAATGTAACTATTGTACCAATCTGTTTTCTAGCGATGAAATGGCTTTATAGTGTGGATAGTGCCATGAAACCTCAACAAAATTAAATAAATCACAAATACTTCCACCAGCTTTTGTTATGTAATGGTTAGGCTCTTTGCCTTTCACACAGAAGACCCGATAGCGATTCCTAATTGGGGAAGAGCATAATTCTGTGTCTTTCTGCTAGGATCCATCCCTCTCAGCACGGGTTGGCCCTGACAGGCAGGGTCGAAGTAGCCTGTCTTTTAAATTGTCTTACAGTGTTGCAGAGAATATAAATCTAAAATAAAAAAATGTAGGCCTACTTCAATTTAGCATTTGCATTAACATATCATGCAATGTTTTTTTGCTGTTTGTTTGACAGCTATATAAAGTATTAATTGATGTGAAGTATATTATTTTATGAAGCACCATGTTGCATGTTATATTAACAGCTGAGTGTAGTTCTATTGTCACCTTCTCTCACTGTCCATTGTCTCCTTCCCTCAGGGACTGCCAGTAGCTGTAAACAGCTGACCAACCCGGCCACCATCAGAGAGCTCAAGTGGGCCACACAGTCCTGTGTCTTGGGATTCAACACGGCCGGTCAGTACCAAGGACTAGAGTAGTGGTCACTACCAAAGTATAAGCATATCATTATTTAGAGTCAATGTTGGGGTCAATACTGCCATTCAATACCAGGGACCAGAGTTGTGGTCACTGCCAAAGGTTAAGATATTTATAGCATGATTTTTTTAGAACCCATGTACCCCTAGTTTTGTCCTGAAATGTGTGAGCAATGACATGTGTGACTACAGCGTCAGTGGTTTAATGGTAAGCCCTTCAACTTTCACGCAGAGGACAGGAGTTCTCCTCCCATACTGGAAGAGCATCTCCATCTCTTTGTGCTGGAATGTTGTATCGCCCTTAGTCTGGGTTGGCCCAAGTAGCCTGCCTCTCAAATGACCTTAAAGTGTTACAATGAGTGTAGAACCAAAAACGAACCAAAGTATAACATGTTTAATTGCATTTTAACCCACCAAGTCCCTGCGGACACAGCAGGCAAAGAACAACCTTCTGGGAAACTTAAGCCTGCTTAATTAAAAAGCAATGAGAGGCTAAAACAGCTCAAGGCTAGTGCCTTTATGAATGTCTTACACCTTACTACCACAACAACTGCACTTTAAAACCCATCAAGAATGGATGAGAAATAATTAATGAGGATTTTTTGTGTTTCATTTAGACAATTTTATTCTTTTAGTGTGTCTTGGGATGGAAAAAATTGTTTTATAAGTAACACTGTTGCTTGTAGACCTAGAGACATGTTAATCTAAACCCAAAACCAAGATTGAAGCAATGGTTCTGCTATCTCTGTCTCCAGGCATTTGGCCAGATGGCGCTGACGGTACTGACATCAACGGATGCTGCAAGTCCCATAATGAGCGCCTTGTGGCTTCCTGCGATGACTTTGGCAAGGTCAACCTCTACAGCTATCCTTGCTGCCAACCCAAGGTCAGTAGTGTAGACTTGAGAAATAGAAGAGTTAAGGTTTGTATTGTTAGTGTGCATTTAGTGAATGGTTGGCGGCGGCTCTGATGTGGTCTGCTTCTTTTCCTTTTTAAGTGTTACAAAAATTATCATCATCTATTACCTGGTCCTGAAATGACCTTACAGTGTTGACAGCGCCGTAAAACCTAGAAAAATAAACTAGCATCCTCTTTACGCATGCATCATATATCATAGCTGCCAACCATTCCTTGAAAAAAAAAAAGGAAGTGCACCATATTTTTGGGTCTGTGTACGTTTGTACACATTCTCAGTTGGTGCGCTGTATGTTTAAAAGGAGGGGAAAGGAAAGAAGACTGAGGGGAATAAAGGAAAGAAGACAGATGAAGGCAAAGAAAGGAAGGTGATGAAAACAGTGGTAGCAATTCAGAGACTGCTGCACAGTGACATGTGCAGCATTGAAGTGTTTGCTTTTTAGAGGTATAACTGAATTACAGAGCCTTCGCGTTAGGTGTTCCTTATTTGGGTTTTCAAAAGTAATTGGCAGCTATGATATGTTTTGATCAAATCAAAATATTATTTTCAACTTAACGAAGCCTCATGGTACTTATGTAAGATGTGAAAGTGGTGGTTTAAGTCCTACTAAATTCCCTCGTCTTTACCTAATATGTGGTGGCTTGGTACATCCTTAAAGTATTGAGAGAGAAAAAGGAAACATAGGCGGAGACAAACAGGAAGATTTGTCCAGTCAGCTTTCAGTTTAGATGTTCTTTTAAATCTTCCAAAGTGCGTTTGTTGTGTTTTTATCATTTGTATTCACATTTTCAACAATCATATTTGGAATGATAGTAATAATAATGATATCAAATAGCATGCATATTGTGCATTTTTGTGTCCTAGAATTGCTCCAAGTACATCGTTTGATGGGTTGAACATCTGAATTTAATGCCTATGTTTATTGGCACAAGGTGGGATAAAACTTGTTAACTTTTACAAAGCAGAATGTCTAACACATTCCATTGTTGTCTCCCTTCACAGAGCACCAGCCACTCGTACAAGGGCCACAGTAGCCACGTCACGTCTGTCACCTTCCTTTTCGATGACTCCCGACTTATTTCGACGGGAGGGAAGGACACAGCGGTGATGCAGTGGCAGGTGGTCTAAGGGGTAGAATACCCATGTCAACTTGAGACCAACGGTTTTCTCAGACTAAAGTCGGCAACAATGGTTGTTGTATCACACAGGAATATGGACTGTTTAAACTTGTGTCTGTATGTTATGTGATTTAAGTAACATTGATATGATCTGAGAGTGTGGTTAACATCCACAATTTGAGGAAACCGATGTTCCTCCCTTCCACTCACGACTAATTGAGTCTAGACCACCTTATAAAGTGAACATTTTTTTTTTTCTGTGCTTGGCTTATTAATGGGAATATTGATTGAGGTTTTTGCCTCATGATCTGGTGTTGTGTGGTTCAGTGGTGTTTCATATATAGTCGAACCTGCGCTAGACCACCACTCATTGTTGAAAAGAAAAGTGATCATCTTGGTCAGTGTCATTGAACAGAAAAGATAAATGCTAGGGGGCTAATGGGAATTGATTGTTTGTACAGGTGGTTGTCTTGAACCAGTGGTTGCTGGGGCAGGTTCGACTGTAGTCTTACATAATGAGTCTGCAGAGATTTGTGGTTAGTTCATTAATGGGGGTTCCGGGCACCTCACACAGTCACTTTTGTTGAGACAGCTGCTCTGATGGAAGGGTTGGATCCAAGTTTAATTTTGATATCATTAATAAATTTTCATTTTTCAGTCTTCGCTTACAGCTCTTGAAGCGATAATTACATTTTTTCGTAGACATATTCAGATTAAATATGTTTTCTAACCCTTCCTTGTCTGATATTTCTGTGGACGTTACAATCTCTGAGTTGCATTTCGGTGTGATCACATTTTATTACATCATGAAAGCGTATGGGAGAAGTTTCTTTTGTGTTTGCTAAAATTTCCTTTCTTCCATAATGTTTAAGACTATTACAAGGTAGTTTTAGTAAGGTTTTGAAGAATTTTCTTTACAGCTGAAGCTGTGTTCTTAAATACCTTTATAGTTTTTTAATCCTTTCCAGACAGCTATACATTTTTTTTGGATTTGATTGTTAATGTAGGTTTTGTTTGTCACGAATGTTTGCAACATGAGGGAGAAGAATTAGGATTGATAATCCAGTAATTCAGGTTGATAGGTTGTATTACAAGTGAATGGTATTCAGCAATATGCATAAAGCTTTTGTAAAAATGGTAGTTTGTGTGTAGTCATAGTCATTGACTTAGCACACGTTCACATGTCTGCAAGACGCATATAAAACACCTCACCCGTGCGTAAAGGCAGCACTCATTTGATTGCATTTTTTTTATGAATCCAAAAGAATTTCTCCTGATTTGAATTTATGAAAACATACTGTAGCTTGTTTTGCTGATATTCAGATCAGAACATTGTGTGAATTTGAATAAACATCAGCTTGTTTCTTTTCTCTACCTTTCAAGTTTTTGATATGTAAGAACGTGATTTAAACTCCGTGGCTGAAAAGTAAATTGCCCAATATTCACCTGGCAAAGATTATGAGAAAGAAAGAACAAAGCTGATGTAAAGATAAGCTGTCGCTCCTGCGCTCTTTGCCAACAATCTGCATCACAAACTGTCAACCAAATTTGTACTTCATGCATTGTTGGGTACAATCCCTCCAAGAATAAACGGGGGTGTCGATGGCCGAGCGGCAGTGCGCCCGCCTACAGATGGGAAAGTCCCGGGTTCGAATCCGGGTAGGATCCCCGGGATTTTTTCGGAGTTTCAATGACTCCGACCCCCGTCCTATCGGAGATGGACGTAAAATTCGGAGGTTCCGCCTCGTAAATGACCTTACAGAGTTGCATGGGGCGTTAAACCAAAACCAAACCAAGAATAAACCACATATGTTCTGCCATGCAAAGGAAGATGGACATGGCTGCAACATGAGTCAGTAATGCCTGTCTACAATTGTAAAGCAGTACTCGACTTATCATCTCATCTTTGGATAGTGGGAAAGAAGGTTAAATGAAAAAAACAAAGAAGTGGTGTGATGTATACAATTTTTTTTACCATCCATATACCAATTTCATCTCTGGATAGATGGGAGAGAACATTGAAGGTGAAAGAAAAAACAAGGATTAGGTGTGATCCATACAATTCCTTTTTACAGGCTACATACAATTTATTCATATCGACTATCTTTGACGTTGTCCATTATAGAGTTAGTTCCTTTCACTTACAATAAGTTTTGGTTTGTATGTGTTATTTGCTGCGAGTTGGGTTCTCATTTCAAGGATTCTTGTTGAGGTTTTG
Organism: Phyllaplysia taylori; assembly: GCA_032273245.1. Taxonomy (NCBI): domain Eukaryota; kingdom Metazoa; phylum Mollusca; class Gastropoda; order Aplysiida; family Aplysiidae; genus Phyllaplysia; species Phyllaplysia taylori. Next base: position 3,631 of record JAUKPP010055947.1, on the reverse strand, counting down.
CCCTGTAAAGTCTCCTCAGTGCAAGTGTGAAGTTTTCAATTTTAGAGTTTAGAGCAAAAATTTGTTCTAAGTAGCAAGGTCAGAGTAATCCAATGGGAATAGAGCTGTCTTAGACTTAGTAAAAATTAGAAAAACAGCGGCATTTTCCGAATAGGTGTTCGGATCTGCAGCTAAATGCACTGCAAGAAAAATAACCCTGTTTTTTTTCTATTATAAATACTGTTTTTCTCATGGGATTCTTCCCTCTCAGCCTAGGTTGGCCTTGGCAGGCGGGGTTGATGTAGCCAATCTCTTAAATGATCGTAGAGTGTTGCAAGGGACGGAAAACTAGTAACCAAAAAAGACATTTTTTATATAGCATTTATTCAGGTGTCTTTACCATTTTAAAAAAGATTTATTGAAATGTCTATAACTTTATGCAAATTTGCCCTCAATTTCTATGCACTTTTGAATATGTTTTCCCCTTTATCAAGACCAGCTTTCATATTGTTGCATTCTTGATCTCTTTCGTACAGCGATAACCAGATATAATATCAGACCTCAGGTAGACAGACTTTATTCTCATTAGATATTGTTGCTTCAGTCAGACTGGATAGTCAGATATGTCAGACTGGATAGTTGGCTAGTCAGGCTGTATAGCCATAGGAGATCAAACTGGATATTCAGCCAGGTCACACTGGATAGTCGGCCAGTTAGACTGTATTGTCGTACAGATTAAACCGGATATTCAAATAGGTCAGACTGGACTGTTGGCTCGTCAGGCTGTATAGTCATAGAAATTGAACTGGATATTCAGGAATGTCAAAGTGGAGAGTTAACTAGGTCTCAGACTTTATGATCATTCAGACTGAACTAGATATCCAGATAGGTCAGACAGATGTTGAGAAAGGATTGGTGGTGAATGGAGCTAAAATGGACTTTTGAGCTAAGAGTGATACTTTGAGGAACTGATGTGTGTTTGTGTACATAAATGTGTGCAGTGTGATTTTCTTTTTTCTTTTTTGGAGTATGGTCTATTGACATATAATTTCATATATTTTGTGGCGCTCTTCTAGTCTAGTTTAGAACGTAATTCTATTTTTGTAGAATCTGAGAAACATGCTTGTGGAAGGTTCCAGAAATGGAAGTACTCTCTCTTGCGATAGGATCGTTTTAGTAATACCCTTGATTTTTTCCCCGTCAATTAGTGTTGTTACTTATACTTTATTTCAAAGGATTTTCGTATTAGTGTATAATTGTTTTTTTTTCGTATTTATTTAGTGTCACTGTAACATTTCTTTTTTACTATTTACTTAATGTGCACTTTAACGTTTCTTTTTCCTACGAGTATTGAAGTACTATCATAAGGTCTTTAAAAACTTCTGGATGAAGCCATCCTGACACTGCCATTTGTAGTGTAATGGTTAGGCTCTCTGCCTATCCCATAGAGAATAGGAGTTCAATTCCCATGTTGGATAAACATCTTCCTGTCTCTGCTGGGATGTTGCACCCCTTTCAGACCAGATTGGTCCTGACAGGCAGGCTTGAAGTATCCGGCCTCTGAACTGACCTTAAAGTGTTACAAATGGCGTTTAACCAAAACCAAACCATTCTCACACTCACACTTTTTCGTTTTCTGAAATCATGTTGAGACCTTGTTAAATCATTTTACTTAGTTGCTTTAGGGCTTATTTTTTTTTGCCTTTCACATCAGTCACGATAATTAAGTCAAGAAGCTCATACAGCAATTGTTATTTTTATGTGATTTTTGTTTGTTTGTTTTTTACATTGACCATCTACAGTTCAATGGGAAGTTTGGCAATGGAAACCATTGTGTTATTCTTTAAGTTGCAATTGTTGTTGTTGTTATTTTTTTCCATGATATCTAAACTAACACTTGTGGCTCTCTCTGTGTGGTTCATTTTCATGACTTGTTGTTGCGACCATACAATTCCTTAATCCTCCCTCAATATACCATGTATACTCAGAGGTGCCAACCCTCATGGTTTTGTCGTGAGTCTCAGGAATTGGCTAACAATCTTCCATTTCACACTTAAGAAAAACATTGAATTTGTATGCTTTTTTTTCACTAGATCTAGATTAGTTGTGCTGGTAAGGATAGTAAGATCAAGACAGTGACAAACTTTTTACTGACTATGGATCGTGGGGATCATTGCTTTTGGACCCTGAAAAAGAGTATCTTAATGGGAAATTGGAGAGAAATAGACTGAATTACTTGACATAAATTTTATGTGGTGGATCCTTGCGAAACTCTTGTCTAATTATTTTGAATTTGGAACCAACAGTAGATAGCGAAACATTATAATAAGTTCTTTCTTTTTGTAAGAATTCGTCTCTGACTAAAAAGAGTATAATTCCACCCCAAAATATATGAAATCTCACGAATATTTCCTTTGTAGGGTTGGCAACTCTGCATACTTACTACTAATATACCTGTTATTGTAAAGACAACATTCTCAGCCTTCTATATTATTACTGTTGTGATTGAGTTGTATTTTACCAAAACCATTATACTACTCTATTCCTATATACACGTACCAGGTATTTTGTCGTTTGTTCTCCATTATTACTACTGTCATTGTTCTCTACTGAACAAATTTATGCGTCTACACTTGTGTGTTGTAAATGTGTCTGGACTCTCACGTCGTTTGTCGTGACATTTTTCTGTCAGTCGTCTCACTATGTTCAGTTCTGTTTGTAATAAAATAAAAAACAAATACGACAAAATGCTTCAAAATAAACTTTGTTGAAGATGATGATTTTATTTTTGTGCGCTTTTTACTTTTAGTTAGGTATATAGTATGCTTGTGTGCAAAGTCCTTGTGGTTGGCGGGCACTCTGGTGTGGTCTGCTTCTATTTCTTTTTATATGATATATGACTATTCGTCACTTCCATAACATAGACGAGAGTGAAAGTATCTCCAACAGAGATACTGCAATCTGGGATCCCAAAGGATTGACAGAGTTTGTAACGCTTGTGGAAATACAAACAATTGTAAAAGTTACAATGCTCAACTAGAGAGCAATTTTATTAATGATTCATGGTTTGATTAATAGTAATGATTTTACAATACTCACCAGAGAGCAATTTTGCATCCACTGTCTCATGGTTTTGGGGAAACGCGGCCCAAAGACAATAATTGTCTTGTTCTGTTTTCTGGCGTGGAGATGACCTTAAGCCACTTTTAAGGTGCCAATATAGTGCCATAGAACCATAACCATCTATAGAAAATGTTTATGGCTGGCAGGCACTTTGGTCTGGTCTGCTTTGTCTCTGTCATTTAAGTTTTACTTCTATTGATAAATTCAATTTACTAGTGGGAAATCCCTACAATGTCTAAAACTTCAGCAAAACAAACCTACCAACCATCGCGTAGAAGATTGATGGAAATACTGATGTGCCCTCTACGATCTGGTTCATTCTGAGAGTTCGTGTCGTCCTCATTTACAAAGTCAAAGTGGTATTTAGTGAACTTACTTGGTCGATGATGGTGTTACTGTTGTTGCCGATCTAATGGGTTGCTCACCCCTCGAGTACTCTGCACGACCTACAAACCGGCGCTGTGGTGTAATGGTTAGGCTCTTCGCCTTGCATGAGGGAAGACCCTGGATCGATCCCCGATCGCGGACG
>JAUKPP010055726.1:0-10660 GCA_032273245.1 Phyllaplysia taylori | reverse complement strand
CCCCCCCCCCCCCCAGCCTGGTGATATTGTGATTCTGTTTGAGGAGCCCATGTATTAGAGGCAGATAGCAAGAGAAAGAAACACATCGGAAAGAGAAAGCGCACATGTGTATCAGCACACGAAATGCGTGCGTGTGTGAGCGTGCGTGTCTGTATGAGCTTGTATGATGTGTTAGCCTCCGTGAGAATAAAGTATAATGTACTGCATGTCTATGACTTAAATTCACAGTAAGAGTGTGGACTGTAGGCCAGAGAGAAAGAGAGAGGGAGAGAGAGAGAGAGAGAGAAGAAAGGGAGGGAGAGAGAGAGGGAGAGAGAGACTGTAAACTTGCTGTCCCCTACATCAACTTGTTCTAACACCCCCAATCCTAACCCCTTCACCCAATGCTCCAGGATCTCCCCACACTTGAACCCATTCCTTCACGCGCTTCTCCTCCTCCTCTGCGGTGCCGAGCGAGGGCGGTGGAGCAGCAGTAGGGGTGAGGAGATGATGATTTATAACAATCGTGGCGTACCTCCCGATACTCGCCGCTGATACCAATGTCATGACGGCCTAGTTTATACTCGTACCACCGCTGCTACTACTACTAGCGGAGTAGCCGCGCGAGCAGAGCTGCAAGATGGTCCAACCATGACGAATAAACGGCAGCTTTATCGCTTTAATGACAGGATTACAACGTATTTATGATGAACTGATACGACAGGACGCGTTTGTGGTAATGTAGACAGGACATGTGCTCAGAAAAAAAATAAAAATAGAATACACAATTTGTAGCCCAAAAACATTCTCACTCAAACGTCGTTGACTTACAACAACTTTCAACAAACAACTTACAACAAAAAATAAAATATTTGACGTTTTGAAAAACTTGCTCACAAATATGGACATGATACAGTCGTCGCTAAGTGTTTGGAATAAAATTTTATCTTTTTTAAAAACTGTCTTTTTCATACAATAGACCAACCATGTGACAACCACAACGGGAAACAAGTTCAGTACAAAGAAATGAAATTTGGTCACTGACAAGTAGGGCTGGGCGGGTACCCGGGTAACGAGTTCAAAACCGGGTACCCGGGTATTCGCGTTGGGTACCCGGGTTTCCTACTTTGAATAAATGTGACAATAATAAAAATGAAAATTTCTTTCTTTGTTTCAATACACATGTATAATTCACGACGTTATTTACCATTAATTCACCTTGTTTATTTTTAATTTGTACTTCATCTATCTAGGGTTATGTCACTGTATGTCTAATTTTACACATAGCCTACTGACAAAAACTGAAACAGACCGATTGAGTCAGAGAAAGGTACCACCTTTTCCTGGCAACCAGCCGACCAAAACAACAAGTAGGCCATATCTGGGCATATTATAAAAACATTTCCAAGAATTGATCGGTACTTTGGTATGGCTGGGCCTATAGTCTCAAGTTCAATGTATGGAAGCAACTAGTGCGCAGTTCTAAGAATCCAAAGGAGAAGAGAAAAATTTCTAAGAATTATGTGAAGTATGAGGCTTTAAATAGCTTTGGCCTTTTCACTTTCACACAGTTTTTATCAAGATGTCTAAAAGAAGGTCATGCACTTGGGATTACTTTGAGAAAATAAAAGTGCAAAACCTGCCTCCTGCAACAACTGCAAAAGCATAATTAAAGATGAAGGGTCTTCAGCTTCAAACCTCTTGAAGATGATACAGTAATTGAAATGTCGGGTACGGTACCCGACGAGTACCCGGGTATTATTTTCATTACCTTGGTAAAAAATCTATACCCGGGTCCCAGCCTTACTGACAAGTTGCTGGGAACATGACAGCGTAATGATAACAAACTGCACCATACCCCAGCACTGTTTCAATGGTTGAACCCTGCTAGCTCATAGAGCATGTTTGAAAATATACAATATTGTAAGCTGTTCCTATGCCTTGTAAAGCTATATACATTATATATATATATATAGCCTCTTACTATAGCAGCTTGACATGACAGTTCATTTCTATCGACCTTTATTACCTTACATAACAGTGAGAGCAGACTGACTACAAGGGAACCAGGCTAATGGAGCAGGGTGGACTGGGTGTGGGATGGGAAGAGAATATGACAGCAAAAGTCATATTGTATGTTCTTTTCCAATTCCTCAGCAACAATAATGTGATTTGCGCAAAACTACCAAATTCCACATCACAGAGAGTAAAGTCTATCCTGACAATGCTGTTAAAACTTCATTTACCTACATGTCTGATTTCCCAAAATAGAGCTATATATTCATTTCACTAAACTAAAAGAAGAGTCTACTATAGCATAAACATTTTAAAATAAAGAAAAGTTTGAAGTCATACCTAGAAGGATATAATGGACAATAGACAGCAATAAAATACAAGCAATAATCACTTATCCAATTTTAGCTTTTACTTCATGATAAGGAATTTTATTCAACAATCCAACCATTGTGCTTGCATTTAGAATCTGATAGAGTGAATGAAAGAGGTTTGCCTTCTCTAGATTTCCTTAAAAAACACCATAAAAGAGTATTCTTTTTGCAGAAAAAAAGTAATTCTGAGCCATGGAGTTCTTTGCTGTTTGAAGCACGTAAATGAAATGAATTCCAATTAAAACATGGACAAAATTAGTGGAATGCCAGGCTCTTATATTGGCTTCAGAGTATACATTTTGAGTGGATTGTCAATGGAGCTTCATTAAGAAAGGCATCATCTCTGGATTGAAAAAAGAAAGCAGTGACCTAAACAAAAAGTCTTTGCAAATTTGTTTGCAATGTATCCACTAATGTGCTTTCTTAAACAAAAAATTCAGACATTGAGAATGATGATGAGAGTAGTTAAAACATCTAATCACCTCTAAAACAATAAGTCCAAGAGTGAAAAAAACAAAACAATAAAAGTCCCTGTGGAGAAAAATCTTTTGTCATGACATGGCTTAGAAGTCATGAATTAAGAGATAATCAAAACCAAAACACCACAAAATATAAGAAAAGCAAAACTGCACAAGAAGATCACAGGACGAAATACATTCTCTTTGAAAAAGAAATGTTTCAAACTTACCCTGGAGCTCCTAGTAGCTTTAGGATCCAAGTAAGTTTTAAGTTTATCCAGATAGACATGAGGAGGATCTTTCGCATGTACCCGCTCCTGAAAAACAGAAAAGAATGGATCAATTAATCATTTCTAGAACTTCTATAAGGGAAAATAGAATAAGCATACCTGGACATCAATAAGAGGGAAGATTTCTGAAGAGTAACGCGTATACGTAGTGCAGTCCCAAAACACTAGAAAAAAACACACGACAAAATACTAAAAATTCAAATCAGTTTTCATACTCTCTGGGATTGCATGTGGTAAAGTTTGGTATAGTATTTTAATTAAATTCCAGTGGGATGGGTGAGCATCTCCGGAAACACAGCTACCACATTTGACATGATCATAAAATAATGTATTGTATGCATGAGAGATAGCATAAAAATGACTGCTCCGCTCTGCACATACACTTGCCAAAATTTTCAGCTCACACTGGCAAGGAGCATAACATGGATGACACACGACTTTATAAAAAAAATAACAATAATAACCCTTGTTTAATTTGGTATTGGTTTTACACCTCTTGTAGCACAGCAAAGTCATTTAGAGGAGGCTGCTTAAACCCTGCCTATCAGGGCCCAGCTGACCTGAGAGAGACACAACATCCCAGCAGAGAGACGGACACACTTATTCATTACACCATAGACATCAGTCAACCTGTGTTTGTTCGTCCAAATATATATGGCAGCAACTTTTCCATTAACTTACAATACATTGGTGGTGAGCAGTCACCACAGCGAGAGCAAAATTTTGTTTCAGGGCTCACTTTGATTTTTAGTTCAAGTTCATAATGGCACTAAACAATAATTTAGTTCCAGAGCTGAATTTACCAAAAAAAACTTTTTTAAATGTGATAAAATTGTAAGCTGCCATTATCAGATATTTTTTATTCAGTAAGTGTTTTTCATACATAATCTCATGAAATGTTACTGGGGTTTTTTTTTTTTTTATTGGTTACCTGTTTTACGTCCCCTGCAACACTGTAAGGTCATTTAAGAGACGGGCTACTTCGACCCTGTCTGTCAGGGCCAACACGGACCGAGAGGGAAAAAATCCCAGCAGAAAAAAAACCCAGATCGTCCGCGATCGGAGATCGATCTAGGGACTTCCCGCATGCAAGGCGAAGAGCCTAACCATTACACAACAGTGCCGGTAATGTTACTGTCAACAACAAAACAAAATCAGAAGAGAAAAAATTTCTAAAAAGTTCCTACCTGATCACAAATGAGGTCCCATTTTCTTTCATCATCATAACCTTTCAATACTTTGGCTTTGTCAGGAGGCAAGTCCATAGATGTCTGAAATACAGCAACAACAAAAAAAAAGGAGATAAAAATTACATGAAATTATGTTGATAATCATAAAACTCGCAAGAAGAAAAGGCTTGAAGAAATCAATGGCAATAAAAAGGTTTTCTTTGGTCAATGCTGCAGACATGATAGCACTTAAAAAGAACATTTATAGTGAAAATAATGCTGTTGTTGAGATTTTAGCTGACCAAAAAAAAAAAATACAATTATAGAATAATTTATTCTTTAAACTTTTACTTAAATAGCAAATGAACTATCACTGTATCAAAAGATTTGAAAAATCATGACGCCTGTGCATATCTTTGACTTTGAGGTGTGAGTGCTCAAATTAAAAATCCAATTAAAGTCCTGAGATTTTATAATGCAGAATTGATGTCTTAGAAAGAGGAGGAAAAAAGAAAACAAAAAGTGATTAAGAGAGAGCAGAAAAAAGAGAAAGGAAGAGAGAGAGGCCTGCAAAAGATTGCCAACAAGCTCTCACAAGGTAACATACATTATGACAAGCGAATCAGGAGAGAAATGGGGTGAGAAAGTATTTTTGTGCTATTTAGCCCTGCTAGATTTATCTGTCTACAAAAAAAAAATGGCCAGTGACAGTGTAGTACATGAGCTGAAACTTGTGGAACACTTTTTTTTATGGACAGTATTTGGGTTTATTACGTCACAATATAATGTGTAAGGATGACAATATGAGTTGGCCTGAGTGTGCAAATGAGCATCCACATACTCATACTGTGTGAGGAAAGCAAAAACATAGGGGTTAGCTGGAAAAGAGAAACTTGTAAACTCCAACAGCAGAAAGAAAGATTAAGAACAATGTAAAAAAGCCTTTCATTTCATCAACCGCTAAAAATGTACCATGCATTTGTGTGTATTCAACTTTAACTCAGTGCAATTCAGAGGGCGTGTCAAAAGGGTAATTTTCCTGAATATAATGGCAGAATTCCTCAACCTGTCACTTACCAAACCCCTTGAAATGTAATCCTAACTTCAAACCCTTGAGCATTAACTTAAAACAAATCCTACCCTTTCCCCCGTCCCCCTATCATCCTCCAACAACTGTATCACTAACTGTCAGTGTCAGTCAAAACTGGACTTTCTGGGTCTTGAGGCTTGAGGTCTTGTTCTTTTTGTACAACTCAACTGATGATTGTCATGATTTATAATTATATAGGCCTAGAGAGATCAATATTAAAACAGAATAGACCCTCAATAGACCGACCCGTTTACTATCAGCTAGAAGAATCAAACCCAATAAAAGTTCTTGGCTTATCACGGCTCAAACATCAGGGAAAATTTGATAAACAACACAGTAGTAGATATCTAAAACTGATCTTTCTTTTCTTAGACTCGCGTCAGTGATCAATCAATCAACACTTCTTACTTCAAAAACTCGGCTAAAAAATGGTTAGAATCTGAGGAGTTCACTGCCTCTGGTCGTGCTAAGATATAAACAAATCCATGAACATGGGTCTATTCAACAATTACTTATTCAATTCGGGTATCGACCAGAAAGATTTCACTTACCAATACTTTAGTAAATCGTCTTTCCAGTTCCACTCCATCTGGCATTGGTAAACGGGGCACTGGAACGGATGGTTTTCGCTGCAACTCGAGCCCAGTTCCTCGACCATCGTAACGGTTGTGCCCATGGTCGAGGTTGCGGCTGTCGGAATTTCCCATCATGTACATTTATGATGGTTCTCCTTGCTTATTTTAGTCGATGCACACACACAAGAAACGTCGAAACTTCACATTATTATCGAGGAAGGAGATAAGTTTTGCGACGCTTGGCCATCCTTTTTCCTAGTTCTAAATTTACACTGCTGAGAAGCGGAAATGAGAATGAGTTCAAGGAGTGGACTGGCCAGGTACAAGACAATTTCTTTGGGGCAAAACACACGAGACCAAAATTATCAACGCCGAGCTTGCTCAGCAAGGCACGAGAGAGCAAGCCCTAGACTATACTCTTTAGATTAAAACACACAAATCAAAATTAATATCTGATAAATGTACATATACCTCAGAACTTATAGTTCGACTGTTCAATATCCTCGGATAAGAAACAGAATACGAAACACCTGTGGGAATTGAAATAGATAATACGATTCAGTATTACTTCTTACAAATTATCCCTTCTCTTGCAAATGGTATTCATTTTCCACATTCTACTCTCCCTATTCATTTCCCCTCTCCTTTTTCCTCTAGTTACAAGCGGGGGCCTACCTGCCTGTTCACCAACCTAAATGAACACTTGATGAATACATTGCAAATTACCTAGGCCTATCTTTCACTATTTTCCATCAGGTTCACTCTTGGTGTCTCTCTCACTTTACTAATTTAAAAATCACATCGTAAATTTATTAGGAAAGCCTGAACTATTCATCTAATTTTGTATTATGATTCTTATAATTGTTGTTTCTAATAGTGTGCATAAGTTACGCATCTGTTTTTATACCGATAAACCGAACTTGAGAAGCGACTGTCCCTTTTGGCAAAGTAACTGAGAAGGAAGGGCGAAAGTCGATGACGTCAAACATAAAACCTTGGCTTTGGAAAGAAAGAAGGGAGACTACCTGTAGAAAATTCACGCATCTTTAGGAGTGTATGAGTCACTTCCCGTTGAAAAGCAATGTCTCAAAAAGGTATTTTTACCAGTATCCAAGACGGGAAGTGATCTCTTGTAAACAGTTTTTAAAATTTAACGAAGTTCGATAACCACAAAAGAAATGATAAGTTAGTTGGTTTAAAGTTATGTGTTTATAGAGGCATCAGCTTCTTTGGCTTCTTACGATTTTCCCCCCTCTGTTCATATTGCAGTAGGCCTATACTTTTCCCTTGAACTTGAGGGTTATTCCATTTGTGTTTGTCAATGCATGGTTCATAGAGATCCATTTGGCTAGGTGTTTGGTTGGTTGGTTGGTTGAGGTTTTACGGTTCCATCGACTTTTAAGGGTCATTTCGGCGCCGTGAACCATTCCAAAGTAGGCCTATTTGAGTAGGGATTAATTCTGATTTTGCCCGGGCGACTTAATGGGCCTACTCTTTTCGATTTTCACCCACCAAGGGATCTTTAACGTGCAAAACGTGCACAAGGGGCCTCAGAGATTTTTCGTCCTTATCTTAGAAGACCGGGTGTTTGATCTTACCTACCCTAGGATCAGGGATATGGTTGAAAGGGAAGGAGTACTACTCCTTGTTCGGTTCATTTTTAGAGAAGTATAAGATGAGATAGACAAAATCAATGAAATAATAAACCGACGATGAATTTGATGGATTTTAGACAAGAAGGCGAAAAAGACGGGGCACGCACTGCTTGATGTGCGTATTATGGACGCTTCGCGCCTGAGGAGTAGACAAGGAAGAAGAGAATAGAATCAAGGCAGGCGCCAAGAATAGCATGGAGTAGGAGGAGACTAAGAAGAGAGAGGGAAGAAGAGTCAGACAGTTAGTTGAAAGGGTAGAAAGGCGTAGAAGAAGACTAAGAAAAAGAAGAAGAAGTTTACTGGGGATAACATGCCGACACTGCCCGGGTTCGAACCCGGGACTACTGACATGAGAGACAAAGACCATAACCTCCAGCCGATGAGAGCCCCCATGGCTAGGAATATTCATAATGGTACAGGCAAACCCACAAACATATAAACTATTATTGTTGCTGTTGCTGCCTTTACAAATGGCCTAATTATGTGTTTTACGGAGAAAAAAAAATTATATTTCACATTTAAAAAAAAAATAATAATAATAATTTTATGGGCAATTGATTGAATTCGGTTCTGTTCAAACAACACAAGGCAAATAGGCCTACCACACTCAATAATTTTTTTCTTCTGTCTTTGGTCGTCAAGCGATTCAAATTACGGGAACCCGTTGCCTATCTATGAAATTTTTATGTCATGTAGTGGGCCCACTGAAAGTATAAGAACGTATAGGTCGTGCTCCACTAATGTTGTGTTTATTTGGATTTTTTGTCAGGATTGCAGTCGACAATCTGTTGTGAAACGCACAGGAAGCACTGGGTCATTAATAAAAAAAACAAAAAATAAAGACAAAACAAAACGACCCTTAATTGCACGAACCAGTGATGTCGCGCAGTGTTTCATGAAATGATAGATATTGTGGCTAAATAAAGCTTGAATAGATATGGCTACCCTGAAAATACGGAATGCTTTTGCTTCTATGTCTTGTCGTTTTCGAGCTAGTCAGTTTGATACGCATGACATAATAATCATTAAAAAAATAACGAAAACAACAACAACAACAACAACAAACACTGCTACTAATAATAAAACTGTACCGATACTTCAGATGAGACTTAGCCTACCCATTCAGAGAACTTCTCAATCTATTTCCTTCTAGATCGTTTGTTGGCGCGTAATTTCATACTTGGTTCCTTGGTAATATTTGAAGATCAATCAATCAGGAGTCTGGCTGTCATTTAAGGAAGAATGTAATTTTTTCTAGTGTTTCAGATCGGACGTTTTGGTGGGAGGTAGGAGTGTTAAATGTTTAAATTCTCGCTACCCTCTCCTATATTCACGAATCTTCTCGACAATGTTATTCAATCGCTTTTATAACAATTAGCAAAGAAGATTATGTGTCCAGGTGTGCTCTCTGTTGATAGCTAAACGAGTCATCTCTTTTCAGGAGGTTGCTGATTTGCGAGCTTATTATGCTTCATGCAGTATTATAGATATCCGCTAAACTCCGGAAAACTTGCATTTCCCTGTTTCAGGCACCACGGTAAAAAACCAAGTGACTTGACAATTCTTTTCGCTTTTGAAGTCAGATCATAGAAGTATTGGTATTACTACAAACAGAGGGATTACGTAGGCACTGGGATATTCTTTACTCTTGAGAAATGTGGCTGCCACTGAGCACGCCCCCTTGAGCATTCAAAAGGGCTCGTCAATTTGTGGCAAAAGCATTATTAGGCCGTTAAAGAGGTTGAAAATAATCACGAAACAGAGGAATTCTTCGGTTTTTCTCCCAGCTATAGCCCATAATGATTTGCCTGACATCAAGATGGCTTATATAAAGTGAGTCTTTGCGCCTACGTAATCCCGCAATTTTTAGCACAGCAGCTCTGTGAGCCATCTGGTTTGGTTACCAGTTTCACGCCCCTTGCAACACTGTAAGGTCCGGACTATTACGACCCTGCCTGTCAGAGCCAACCCGGACTGAGAGAGAAAACCTGTGAGTTACACTCGAGTCAGAGCAGTGGGAATGGAAACGATTGGTCGCCAATTTCGCTCTTGTCAATCAAAATAAAGAAAATTAATATTTTTTTCCTGCTCAAGCTGCAAGTTTTCGATGTTACAATTTGGTCAGCAAATCTTGGGTTTTTAAAATATTTTTTTTTACCAGTTTTACGTCTCCTGCAGCACTGTAAGGTCATTTAAGAGACGGGTTGCTTCGACCCTGCCGGTCAGGTGTTATTGTTCATGCACCGGTTTTTTTTAACACTCAAAGCGTTCTGTATATTCTCTTCCTGCTCGCTTGGTGATGCACACTTGTAGGCGCCGAATTCCTAGTCTTCAAACTCCCTTTTTAAGTGCCCATTTCTATAAATTCGTTACCGAAACGGACAACAAAATCTAGGCCCTAATTTGAGTGCTGTGTTGTGAAGAACTGTACCATTCAACCCAACAGCTCCTGTGGTTTGATGGTTGGGCTCTTCGTCTTTCACGCGCAAGACCCAAGTTCGATCCCATGTGCGTCTTTGTGCTGGGATCGACCACTCAGCCCGGTTTAACCCTGACGACAGGCAGGGTTGACGTAGCCCGTCTCTTAAATGATCAAACAGTGTTGTAAAGGTCGTAAAACTCAGACCAAACCAAACTCTTTATATCCCTCTCTGCATTTCAGCGGTAGCACTGTCAGTGTGCCATTAGAAGGCTTAATTAAGTAATTCAGCCATTCAGTCAGTCAGCCTTCATGTCGCGCTCTCCACATCCACCGAACTCTCTGACAGTCTGGCCGTCTGAATCTCTGTAACTTTAACTCTCTTTTCTCTCCGACTCTCTTTTCTCGCTCATTTTCTATAGGACGTCTTTGACGGAGCGATAAAACGCTCGTTTGCAAAAGCAGAGGCCCTGGGTTCGAATCCTGGGAGAGTCACGGAGTAGGGGAAGGTGGGGTAAGTTGAGCATACTTTTGACAAAACGGTCACCCAAAGCATTAATCTTGAAAGGATCCTGAATTTTTCACTGTTATTTGCTACCTAGACCTCTTGGCTTTTTATTTACACACAGAAAATTATT
>JAUKPP010055616.1:0-16635 GCA_032273245.1 Phyllaplysia taylori | reverse complement strand
AGGTTTTTCTTAATGTGTGGGGGATGGCAAGATGTCCAAAGAAGGTATTGGTGTGCATCAGTGGGTTTGCTGTATAGATCTGTTTCAATTTTACCATTCAATTTAAGAACCAGAACATCAAGAAAGCTGATCTTATCAGTAGAATATTCATGGGTGAATTTTATGTTGGGGTGAAGGGTATTTGCAAGCTTAAAAAATTCCTGAAGGGCTTCAATGCCATGGTCCCAGATAAAGAATATATCATCAATATACCTTTTCCAAAAAGTGGGTTTAAAATTAGACTGTTCCAAGAGATTTTTTTCAAATGTTCCCATGAAGAGGTTGGCGTAGTTGGGGGCCATGCAAGTACCCATGGCAGTGCCTTGCTTCTGTAAGTAATGGATACCATCAAACACAAAGTTGTTAAGGGTAAGGACCAGATGGATAAGTTTGCAGATGAAATAGTGGGATGAAAACTGGGTGGGTGCAGTGAAACTTAGAGCAGCACCTAGTGCTTATTAGTGGGAATCGGAAATTCACGTTCCCATTCTTCTGTAGGCCTACTTAGACGCTATTTTTGTCCTGTGGTAACCTATATAAAGGACCGTAAGTTCTTTTTTGCTATGAAAGACTATCCCTCTTGGGTTTTGGGGAGAGTGTGAAATTGGAAATAAACAATAGGAGACTTTCATTTTATTCGTACGAAGTTGAAGAAAAAGTTACAATAGTTTTTACTGAAATAACAAATGATTTGAGACTATTTATCTGGCTCTAATTTACTACATGTATACACAAAGAGCCAGAAGTGCTCTGCCCCACCACCATTGCCAGATGTCGCTGCCTACTGGAAAGGGCACTTTTTTAATATTGGTAAAGAGAAGAATGAATAAACTGTATCACACAGTATTTGTGCCGTATTTGTATTTACTCACCCTCCCCCTCCCCCAACCCGTGAAAGGTATATTTTTTATTATAGCCCTAAAATTTGATGAAGTAACAATTTGCAGTCACTCAATGATTACATGCGCCAACCCAAGTCACCTACCCAGTCCCTCATCGCATAGATGCACTAGGTCCAAGAAGCCCAGTGGCGTCACGGCTAACCCCTCATGACCGATAGGGTTCTTTGTCCTTCTGTCTGTACGACCACAAAGTATTAATGTCTAGTAAATCTATATCCCTGTCTTACTAAACCCAGTTATTGATAATGCAAACTTTGTTGAAAGGAAGTTATTCCCTTCTTCCCAGCTGGGCAGGCCCATAAACCCTACACTGAGCACATTTTTAGTCACACAGCCAGAGGCAGAAAGAATCTCACCTGTCATGAGCAGCCACTTGTGTGTGATGTCACCTCTTGGGCTTGGTGGGCAGAGGTGCGGAGTGCCTGCATAGGGGGAGAATTACTGGTCCCCCCCCCCCCCACACACACACACACACACTTTTCGGGCTTGGGAGAATGGCCTGTCAGACCCAAAAGAGCCGGGACCGCTTTCGGCCTTTTCCCCCTTATTTGCCCTCACTAGTGACCACTAAGTGTTTCATCAGTAACAAAGGTGAGGGGTTTAGACAATTAATGTCTTAGTTATTCTGATGTAGCTTTCACAATTTAACTAATGTTCTATTCACTTTCAGACTGTTTGATGTCGGTGGGCAGAGATCAGAAAGGAAGAAATGGATACATTGTTTTGAGGATGTCACAGCCATCATATTTTGTGTTGCGATGAGTGAATATGACCAAGTCTTACATGAAGATGAAACAACAGTAAGTTCACTTTGTCTTTATTTCTTGTGGTAAATGCAAGACTTGTCTACTCCTTCCTCAGAATGCCTGGAGCTGAACTGTAAATTCTTCTACTCATTATATTGAAACACAAAAAAAACTTCCGTCATATTCGTTGTAATAAATTGTTCGTCATTGTTCATTCATATCATTGGAAGTAAAGCCTGGGATCTCTGGTATTGTATCCAAAGTATCAGATTCATAGCAGCGAAGTTGGGGGCTCAAGCATGATGGTGTGTCCTTGTCACAGGCACTTAAAGTCACCAAGGTTGGAAAGGGTGTCCGACAATAGCACACTTTTCTTATCATTAGAAGTGTGTATGCTCTGTCCTCTCAGATCTCTCTCCTTCATTTTTCTCTGCTGGTTAAGTGTGAAAATTGTTCTTTTCATTATTTACAGCCACATTTGCGTTCTCATGTACCAGGGGTGATAATATCATCAAATGTTCTCTGCATCAGAAAGTTAATTCTCTAAGCAGCAAATGGTTGTTGCTAATACAACACAGTATTTGAACTATGACCGGCAGGCCTATTAGATGTGATTTTTTATTCATTTAGATATTGTTTTCAGTTAGCTTCCCTTGAAAATAGTTGGGCTGGCTTTTTCGAAACTCATGTAATTGCTTTACACATTAAGAGTTTTGTCCTTGCTTGAAATTGTATTATCAAATTTGTTTAACTTTCCACTCTTCATAAGGACTACAGTGAAATAATGTTTTTTGTTTTGACAGCACAGTCAAACACTGTTCAAAACAGAATCGAAAGGAAGCCAGGACAAAATTCTGTCTTTGACCGCTTCAATCATAGATCTTTAGATGAGAGAGGGACAGCTGCCTGGGCGTTAACGTGTTATGACTTGGGTCAAGCATCACCAGACTATTGGCATCATTGCTCGATGTCTGGTCAAGATTATTGATTGACTAATTATAGAACAAAATTGATAAAACTTCTCCGCCATTACCACCTAAGGCCCTAGCTATCACTTTCATCCAGTGCCATGTGCCCTACTACAGTCACTCTGTCAATTTATTAATCACAATCCACCAGTGTCTACCATCCATTTTGATGCAATATATTTAGGACATGAATTCAATTTCTAGAAAAATCCCAAGTCATGTACCTTCTCGCCACAAAGTACTGTAATAAGTAGGAAAGAAGAACCATAACTAGCATGATCTGTACCAACGATCTGGGGAAACTATTTTTTTGATGGGTAGAAAGATCAGAGCAGCAGGTAGGCCTAGTCATAACTTTTCTCACCCCAGGCTAGCTTGGAAAGCGTCCTGGTCAATATGCCGCTTGGCACTTTGAAGCAGAGCAAAGGTTAGATTTTCAACTCATGCCCCTGTAACCATCTGCAATGCTCAGGGGGGTACCCCTCCCCCTCCCCTCTCCACCACCACCACTACCTGCTGTTGATAAAAGTGAAGATCATGGCTTCTTCCATCTGTTTAAGATTGATCTCAGAAATGGAACTTTCATTTAGAGAAAAGTGTGACACTTATTTCTTTTTCGCCCTTTGATTTGTATGTATTTATGAAAAGGTTAGTAGATGGATTGATTGTGGCTCGAAAATTCTGTTTGTTCATTGAAGGGAGGCTTGATTTAATTTATGCAGATGGAGTGACAACAAATAGTAGCCTACTCTTTCTTTTTCCCCATCTTTGATAATTCTTTCTAAAAATTAAACTGCATGGTAATTTCTACTTTTTGTGATGACTGACTCCCATGCATATTCTTATCTTCAGAATCGAATGCAGGAGAGCTTGAAACTGTTTGATTCCATTTGCAACAACAAATGGTTCACAGAAACCTCCATAATCCTGTTTCTCAACAAAAAAGATCTCTTTGAGGAAAAGATTAAAAAGTCACCTTTAACGATATGTTTTCCGGAATACACAGGTAATGATCAGGAGCATCGTGCACCTATTGTACTACTTTTTTTTTTCTTTTTTTTTTTATCAAAACAGAGGTTTAAATGTATCATTTTCCAGGGTTTACGAAAGTTTCTTTGAGGTGATGGTGAGGTAGAATTCGAGTTTCTTGAAATATCAAACGCTCAAGGCCTGTCATTTTCTTGGCAACGTCCTTGGATTCCTGTAAGATCTCTAAACATAGAAAAACATATCCTGCCAAAATTTAAACTTCAACCCTCTGTGTTAATGAATTATTTTACATTAGATGAAGTTGTTAACTACTGTCACATTTCTTTGCATTTTATTTTTTGTTCTTAAGACTTTTGTATCATATACCAGGTAGATTCTATTTTGTGTTCAAAAGGACCAGCCAGGTATAATGGAATTATAAATGTCATGTCTCCAGAATGTTAATTCATCAGTGCTCCATTCGCAATCTTTTCTTTCTTTTAAAGGCATCTTATTTGGGTGATGGTTCTGTCAAGCTGAAATGTATGTTTTTCAGTTATCTGTATGACATCACAGGCTTCAAAACTTATAGACAAATATTTTTCAAAATACATACTGACATTGCCTTTACTTTTTTCACAGGGAAGCAGATGTATCTAGAGGCCTCAGCATACATTCAGGCGAAATTCGAATTCAAAAACAAATGTTCATCGAAGGAAGTCTACTGTCATCAAACTTGCGCCACGGACACTAATAACATTCAGTTTGTATTTGATGCTGTGACAGATGTCATCATCGCAACCAACCTACGTGGCTGTGGCCTATACTGAACAAGCTGTCTAAGCAGTCTATTTTTCCTACTATATAAACTGACAAGGAT
The DNA here is from genome assembly GCA_032273245.1 of Phyllaplysia taylori. NCBI lineage: Eukaryota > Metazoa > Mollusca > Gastropoda > Aplysiida > Aplysiidae > Phyllaplysia > Phyllaplysia taylori. The sequence continues at coordinate 12,131 of JAUKPP010055616.1, read as the reverse complement.
GAAGGACATGAATGATCAAGTCACAGAAATCATGCTAGTCAATCGAAACACTGTGATGAAGCCTCAAACGATGTGGGGGACAGTTTGAACATGGAGCATCAATGATTGTGTTCAGAGAGGATGCTGTTTTTACACAAGCTTGATTGCTCTCAGACAACGGACACGCTTTGTCTGATTCAGTGTGATTTAAGACTGCAATGTGGGATAATATTTTTGTCTCTTTATATAGTTGTGCGTGAATGTTGCGTTGACGGAAGTGTGAAGCTTAGTTTCATAATTGTTATTTGCTTTGCATCTAAGATTGTGTGCTGCAATGAATGACATGAACAAGACATGTGAGCATAGTGTATATATTCCATATACCATGCTCAACAGTGGTATATACCTTTTATTTCAGTGTCATTAGTAGGTGCTCATCTTAAATGTGGATATCACATGACCAGTCTGAAGAAATAACAGTAAAAAGGTTACTGTTGTAGGTTTCTTGAAGCAAAATGAAATGAAGTAAAAGAGTGCAGTTATGATAAAAAGAGGACATATGAAACAAATTGTGGGGGATCCCAAGCTAGCCAAACCAAGTATATGCATGCCTCATGCATCTTCATTTCATTTCAGATTCGATGACTAGCAAACCTGAATGTGATATGGAATTAGTATGCTATTTATTGCACTTGTGCCCTTTTTTTCCTTCGTAGACTATGTTCACTACTTGATGTGATCACAAGACAGAGAAGTTTTTACTCAGCATACAAATCATACCCTGTGGCAAGAAAAATTTTGTTTACACTCAGCCCCTTGTTTATATAAAGTGTTGTAGTAATTCAGAGGTGAGAATAATTTTATTTAATTCAATTCTAGTCAGTGGGAATGTGCATCAGTTGTGAATTACGATTGTGAACCAGGGACTATGTGCAATCTGATGGAGCAAGATGATATTGTGGCCTCAATAGCCTTGGTCATCTGCCCTCACGTTTATGTCTCTTTGTTTTCTTTAATTTCTATTTCTTTATGTAGATCTTATTTTTATTTCTATGTTCAGCATTGAGACAGTAATGTAATATGATAAGCTTATTTCAGGTCACTCATCAAAAGTTCTTGGTAGCATCTGATTAAATGTTACATCATCGCTACTCTGGTGCATTTGTACACTTTTTGTTTGCTCATAAGAGTGATTGCAAAAGAAAAAGGCATTTTCTTCTAACTCAAACAAAATCAAACAGACCACTATATGACAAGGTCCCTGATGTCTACAAAGAGATCTGATCCCACAGTAAGACATAATTTTTACAAAGCTTTTCACCAGATCTGTAAACATGAGACAATGGAGATCTAGTTCCAGAGTCTATTGGACCAAGTGTGAAAAGTTCCCACGACAATGAAAAATGTAGAAATGAAAAGAAAAAATAAATTAGTTGGTACCCTTAGATGCATTGGTATCTCATTTCATTTTCATGACCTGGCAAACTTTTGATAACAGCTAATTGTTATAAATTTTCAGAATTGTTTGTTTCACATACTAGATCTGAAATGGGAGGGGGGGGGGGGGGGTGCCTTTGTAAATGTGTCATTTTAGCTTAAGTTTTATGCTTTTCATAGTTGTCATTAAGCATATAATTGCCATTGCAATTGCTTTCTTGTGCAATAAGTTAGATAGGTCCAGTTGAATGAATTTACACTTAAATTGTCTTTACATGGAAATTCTCCTGGCACTTAATGTGCACTCTTATTTCAACGCAAGAGTTTTAGTTTATGTATAATTTCATCTCATTTCTACATTATGATTATTATGCACCACATCACCCCTTTGTTTTTAATTTGACTTGCTTCAAGTATTGTTCACGACAAAATTGTGGTCGTTTAGAAATTCAGGGTATTCTGTTCAGCAAAACATTAACAGAACTTACCCACTACAAGTAGCTAAGAACAAGTATGAAAAAGTTTCAAGGAATTCAAGAAACTATTGATGATTGAAAAAAAAAAAGGGCTTACTACCATTAAGCAAGATGCTGCCCAGGATGAAGATCTGTTGGAAGGTTGTATCTGACTTGTCTTTTTTCAACCAGAACATCTTTTAGTACTAACAAAAAAGAAAAGTAGCCAGGGTAAGCTACCCTGTAGAAGTTTCCTCGAAAAATGTGGAAATGAAACATCTTAGTTGCTAAGAGCTCATGCTTATTTGGACTTACAAACACACATAAGAGGCTACATTTATCAGTCAGTTTTGGCTTGTATCTCCTTGTAGAACTTCTTTTATAAAGAAAAGCGTGAATAGATCATATTAGTTTTTCAGAAGTTGGACAAAGGGCCATGATGTGTCTTAATGATATAGATGACATTTTTGTCCATACTTTCTTTTGTGTACAATTTTTTTTATTTGTGAGCACTTTTCTTGCACTTAAGGGGAGTAAGCATATTTGTATGTTTGTGCGCATTTTAGAGAGGGGGAGGGGGGGAAGAGAGAGAGTGAGTGAGAGAGTGACAAAGAATGAGAGATGAGAGTCAAGTGATAAAGAGACAGACAGTGCTGATGATGATGGTACTATTTTTCATTGGTTAGGTCATATATTGATGTATCTATCCATTTATTGCTGTAATATTTATAGATACTTCAATAGATGAGTTTTGTATACATATATGTAAGAGCACTGATTTCGTGACATGTTTGGTTAAGAATTTTGCCAAATTCTGATTAAGGCTATTATTAGTGTGTTGAGAAAGTCCTTTAGGATCACATCTTGATCAGTCAATTTGCACAAAGGTGAAAGAGATACATATGTCAATGCAGTCTTCATATATAGGAGTACTGTACAACGTCTAGGGAATAATGGGATTTTTTGTCAGTGTGCATCAGTATTTGTATGTATTTATGCTTGTTAATGTATGTGTCTTTGTATATGTGTGTGTGAATGAATACGCGTACATGAGATATCAGTTTGTATATATGTGCCTAGAAGTCTTTGTAGTGTGCTTGTGTGTGTGTTATAAACAATATTGTTTCTTCAATATCACTGGTGTTACATAGAAGTGTGCAAATAACTGTCATACATCTATTTGTTTGTGTGTTTGTATTCTTTGAACGCAAGAATTGCTATAACATTGTCCTTAGTTTGGTTGATATGAAACTTAAATTTGTGATGATAAATACATTTATGTCCAATTTTTGTTTTGTTTTTTTTAAAAATGCTAACAATAGTGAATAGTCGTGTGCATGCTCCTGTTCCACTAGGAATGTCTAAACAAATTATTTCATGAGAATGCTTCAACTTGTACATTTGCACCATTATGTTATCATTAAAATTATTACTTTGTTGTTGTTGTTGTCATCATTATAATTAATTATCATCTTCACCATCCTCACTACCATCATAATCACCAGTCATCTACATCGCCATCATAATCTTCGTGACATCAACATGCTGCTCTCATCACCATTATGCTTTGGGTTATCATAATTATTTCTTTATCTGTTTAAACTACATTTATCACAAGATTTTGATTGGTGTATAAAAAAAAAAAAAACTACTATCACTTTAATACTACATGTACCCTAAACTGTTGTGAATCTCATCTCATTGCAATTCTATTAGATATATAATTAAACAGTTTGTTTTGTTAAGGGATGGGTGCATGCACAACTTTCATTATGATAGAGGAAGAATTTTTTGCACTGAGAAGCATTTTATGCTCTATGCGCTCTGTGTATGTCTTGCGGTTGTTTTTTGCCTGCTGTTTGAGAGTAAATTAATGTCAAAAGAGCAATGGTCAACACAGAAGTTTGTTAACTTATGGTTGATAAGCTATGAATTAAAATACTGGCAAAATAAACTATTCAGTCTCATTTGATGTGAATGGAAAACCCCAATCTTAAAGACCTGCAAATCCAAGAAAATCATTTAGTCTTCTTATAAGTTTATGAATTTTTTAATCAGTGTCCATTTCAGAGCGTCGTTTGCACAGTATCTGACAGGATTGTTGTTTGCACTTTCTATAGTATGATTAATGGAAAAATGAAAGATCAATCTAAGTCCCAAACTACAAATTGTATCAATACAATATTTTCAATTAGAAAGGTTACGGTCGATTGAATAGGCTTGCCATGAACAAAATGACATTATTATGTCTTGTCAGTACTACGTGTTTACCTTATATAAATATTTTATTGGGGTTGTTTCTCAATATTTTCCTATCAGGTTGAGGAATGATAAAAAAAAAAAGAAGGGGGAAAGGTTGTGGTTGTGATAGGAATTTTACTCTTTTTTTTTTTTAATGATTTGAGTCATACCAACCATGTCTCTTTCAATGCTCAATGTTTAGTGCTTCTCATGAGCTGTCATAACATCGTGCCACAGATAAAATCTGAAAGTCAGTTATCTGGGTTCATTCATTGCTTATCAAAGTATTGTGGTTTACTCAAAAACATTTTATGCAGCAATACTTGTGCTCATTATTAATGAGTGTTTGACGAGTGGAACTGAGTAGATGTGATGACCAGTGGTGTACCTGAACAAGGGAAATCAGTACGAAATTCACATTATGTTTTACTCTATTGCATCCTTGTCAGCGACATGAGTTGGTGCCAGTTCACAATGTATTGAATCATGCTTAGTCATAATGCACCTATTAATTCTGTTGGCACAGTTACACTCTTTGCTTGGTGAATTGAACAAACTCATGGTCTTAGGGTGTGTGTGTGTGTGTGTCTTTGTAAATGTGGTCCAGGTGTAAATGTGTGTCTGTGGGGTGGGGGTGTGTACATGTGTGTATGTGGTTATATGTGTGTGTGCATTAAGTGTATCCATGGGAACTTATTTCCATGTATCCTTACGAATAGAGTACCATGTACCATGTGAACCTTCTGTAATTGAGGTAATAAAAAAAAAAGCGTGCAGAAATGAGATTTTAGATATATGTACAGCTATATTTAAGTCTCTTAGCCTGAGGAGTGTCATCAATATTAATGTAACGCCTAGGTCCTTACTTTGTTTAGATCCTTGGATATGGAACCCACGGATACTTTGGGCATGAATGTATTTATGTATGTTTGTGTGTATGTATGTATATATTATATATATATTTATGTATATGTAAATTTTTTTATTTTTTATTTTAAGAACTTGATTACTTTCTTTCATTTGTTTTTAGTTTTGTCATATTTTTAAACAAAAACACATCACCAATACATACGCCATAATAGCAAGTGAACACTCTGTTATCATTTGTGTTTTTCATTGAAAAAAAAAGAATGTTTACCCTGTCTGTAGCTGCCATTGGAAAGTTTCAAAGCAGACCTCCTTAAAACACTCTCAAATGATCAAGTTATTGTGCAAAGGAGAAAAGTAACACCTTGCTCATCATGAAAAGTTAATCATGACTTGCAACTTGAATTGACTTCTTGAGCAGCAAATCATTAAGTTGTCAAAAAAGATGAAGTAGGAATGAGGTAGGCCTAGCCTACTGTAAAATGCATCTGAAAAAGTTCAGAGCTGTTTCTAGGTATTTTAAGCATCTTTTCATAAAGTAGCCTACATGGAACCTACCATATATACTCGAGTTTAAGGCAATTTATAAAAGGTCAACTTTGCCCCTTGATATAAATCTAATCATATCTCATGTATACGACCAGGATAGGCTTCATCTAGGATGAGAATTGTTGTTTACCTGGAGCAAGTTATAAAATGGTAGGCTGGTTGGGAAAAAGTTTGACAGCAAATACAGGAAAGATGTTCAATCTTTGGTTATCACCGCAAGAGAATGCAAGTAGCCTATGCCATTCACTGGTCTGGAAAAGGGGGAATCCCACAAGTCACAGACGTAATTGTTTGTAGAGACTTACCATTTGACAATAGCAACAGTATATAGGCCTAATGATGGAGCAATGGTGATCTCCACTTTTTCAGCAATCAAATATTCCATGGATAAGATTGGGTAGATTTAAACAAGGAAAAAATATTTTAAAAATCTCCGTTTTGTACATGAGTATATTCTGTAGTTTCCCTTTATGTAATTGATCTTCACGTTAAGACCTGTTCTTGCTGACCATTATGTCTGCTGTAGTTGTTTTAAGTTCATTATAACTTTTTTTTAGTCAGTCCTTTCTTTTTTTTTCTTTTTTAACATGCAATGTTAGTTCATGCAAAAACTTATTAAACCAAGTTGCTTAAGATATCATATAAGGTTCACAGTGATAAATGGAAAACATTTCTTTTCGGGAAACGGAAAGCACGATGTCTGAAATTTTTCTAAGATTTGATTATCACATAGACCAGAGATAACCTTTAGAAGAGGATGGAAATTGGCATGAATAGCTTGTCATATGAGTTCATCAGATAGTTTGTATAAATCTGTACATCTCATACTCCTTTGCTGCAAATCTGTTCAAAGCATTCTTGCTTTTTCTTCCCCCCTTTCCTCTGTTTCTCTTTCTGAGAAAGATGCTGCATATACACATATGTACATATTAATATACAAACATGTGCAACAACACACACAGTGTCAGCACAAGCAAACCATGCTCTCACTCATAGGCACACAGACAAGTCATACATAAATATATAGAACATGTGTGTACACCTAATTTTATACACAACAAAGACTCGAGCTTGTTCCTTTTTATAAGCTTGTATGTTGCATTGATCATAAGTAGGTGTTATCACTACATATTTTCTGTGATTGTAGTAAATTCATCTGAAGAGATGTTTTTCAAATTGAAAACAGTTTTAAATGTGCTTGTTTGCACTTACTGCTGCCACTGACAAGCAGCTTGTAGATTTTTCTGTTTTTCGTTTTGGAACAGATTTTGGAGCCCTTCAAATGTCACTGTGAAAGTTATGTGAGCAATAAACGTCCTTTAGTAAACATGGATGATCACCTATTCTCTACATTAGTATCTTAAAAATCTTTATGTGTTCAGTGTTTGATATTCCATGTCTGTCTCTTTCTCCTTCTTCACAGTTTATGAACATGAAACTTTATGGTTGTGCGCTGAAGCACTGCATACATAGTTATGATTTGAAATTTGTGTGATCTCATAGATGAGAATGCTGGATGATTGCTTTGGTGATTAGTTCTTTAATATGTGCATATATATGGCCATCTAATTAGCATCTTTCTTTCACTTGTGGAGGATCAGTGGGCACAGCTAATTTGAAGTGCCAAAAGAATTCTATCACTGTCAGTCACTGTGCGCTCACATGCATAAAGCAAGTTAACATTTTACTTTACTCTATGATGACCAGAGCAGTGTTTGTGTTGTCTACATATAAGCTTGTTTCTGTTACTTCTATGTATTTCCTACCACAAGAAACAATAGCTTGGTCACATCATCGATTCTATATTTTTCCTGCCAAAACATGTGATGAGGAGAAAGTGTATGCTGAAAGAAACATTGTCTTTAGAGTAAGGGGGAAGGGATAACAACCTATCATAAGAAGAGCTTTAGGAAATTGTTTTGGATTTGCTAGATACTATCCTCCCAGCTATTTTCCTCTAGAGTTTAATGTTCTAGGCCTACTACCCTTGTCAGTCCATCGACTGTCCATTGTATGAAACCCATTTTCTTTAGCCAGGTCTTTTTGAGATCGGTGTATTGAAAGTAGTAACAGTCAGTGTCAAGTAACAGTCAATAACACAGACAAACACACTGTGCTGTACCCTGTTCTGTGGGAATGCTTTGAGTTCATACTTTGAAGGCTTACCATTTCACTGTTGAATCATCACATGTCACCTACCAATTTGCTTGTAAAATATTACTGTCGGTAAAATGATTGAAACATGAATGATAGCATGGTGATGTGTGTAAAATGTGTGATTGAATTTGCGGAGATGATTGCGACCTTATATTCATCATTATTCTATTATCTAGTGAACAATTTGAAATGGTAAGGAACTTTTTGATTTCAGCATATTTTCAGTGCAATTGTTTCTATATGTGTAGGTGTTCTACTATTCTTGAATTCACTCCTGCCTGTGAAGCAAGCCCGGGGGTCTAGAGGAGGGACCTCTTCTGAGTCATAAACTTATGATGACTTTGGCTCTCTGCACTCCTCTCCTTCCCTCCCCTGGCCCCCGGGACTACACACCACTACTATTACTACTACAACATCCTTATCATTTTCAGCAGGAAATAAACTCTCAAACTTTCACAAAAAAAATAAAGCACCTTCATGCATCTTTTTTTGTTGTTACATCGCAGGGTGGCAGCTCAACTATTGTATCTCGATTTTTGGTGAAAATCACTTTTTTGCATATTTCAAGGCACTAGCAAGGGACACCTGTCCTGTAAAAATCCCAGAGTCTGGCAATTTATAATAAAACAGAAAGTGGTCAAATTCCACAGTATCATGTCTTCATTAATCCTGTAGTAAAAAATCATTTTTTTGCTTCTCCTGTAAAGTTGAAAAAATCAAATTACGATTGTTGAGCTGTCATCCCGCTACATGTTACCTTCATAGCAAAGGGAAAGTATGTTGTCAGAGTCACCTTTAGATTGCTTGTCTCAATGTTTGATCATGCCCTGTCTGATATTTTATAGGTCATTATTTCAGTATGGTACGATCTGGTCATATGCGTTTCATACAATTTCATTTGCCATTAGTCTTTTTTGTTTGGTTACCAGTTTTACATCCCTCGCAACACTGTAAGGTTATTTAAGAGATTGGCTACTTTAACCCTGCCTTTCAGAGCCAACCTGGGCTCAGAGGGATAAATTTCACTTCCAACAGAAAGACACGGATGGTCATCCGCACATTGGATCGACATGGGGTCTTCTGCATGATAGGTGAAGAGCCTAACCATTACACCACAGATGCTGGCATTTTGTGGTTTTGCACACTAACAACAGTGAAAAAGACAACTACGAATAACTCTCTTTTGTTCCAAAAATCTGAAAGTTTGTTTGGTTACCAAAAATCTGAAAGATGGTATTTAGAAGTGATGGAAACATATAATGGGATAGGTGTATGATTTGCTTAAAGTTTACTTTGAAAAAAATTATCTCCTCTTCCTTTCAAATTCATATTCTCAGAAGAAATGTTTTTACCTTGTGCAAGATATGAACTGCTAGCACACTGACTACTGCTTTACTGAAAAAAGCTTTTGCCTCAGAACTTTCTTTTTCTTTTGTTACTGAAATTATGACATATCAGCCGGAAGGTGACTACTTTGATGACACAGTCTGCTTAGACCACACAATGTATTACTATAGTGCTGTAAAAAGTTTGTGCTGCAAATTTTCCTAGATTTTCTCGGAACTTCCTGATAAAGTTTTCCCCAAACATGGTACAGGGTTTTATTTCAATTTGTCTCAACAGAATTATATTTTTCTGGATCTATTAATGCCTTATTTAATTTCAAGAACTTCTTTTATAAAATAAAAAGGAAACCACAAAGCATCTAATTGGGAATTTCCTTAACTTAATGATAAATGACAATTTGGAGCTCATTTTTCTCTTACATCATGTATATATTTCCCATTTGATCGCTTCTTATTTAAACAAATTTGTTTAACGATAATATGAATCCATCCAGAAAAATATAATTCTATTGAGAGAAAATGGAAACTCAATCCGTGCCAAGTTTGGGAAAATTCATGCTGTAGTTGCGAATAAAATCAAGCAAAACGTGAGCCACAAATTTTTGTCTGGTCTCCAGGTAGGGCCTACATATACCACTAATCTTGACTAATGAATAAGACGTAACAGTGGAGACGAATAAGTTCATGTACATACATACATTTTACATTCCTTGCGATACTGTAAGGTCATTTAAGAGACAGGCTAATTTGACCCTGCCTGTTGAGGCCAACTCAGGTTGAGGAGAGGGAGGGATCCCAGTAGAAAGACAGATCAGATGCTCATGCTCACATGGAAATAGACCTGTCCCCGACTCATATAATACAGCTCATTTTTCCGAAAACCTCAATTCACTGCAATAAAAATAACCCTGGGTTTTTCTAGCATGAGTTCTGAGTCTGGGACTGAACTATTGAACTCGTGTTCTGTGTAGTAGACAGGGAGTCTATTACTATTACACCGTAGACACTGCACTGATACCGTCTGTGTTGTAATTGTTACAGTTTAGGCTCTTCGCCTATCATGCAGAAGACGGTAGTTTGATTCCCAGGTGGGGATTAGCATCTGCGTCTTTCTGATGGAATCTTGTCATTTTCAGCCCAGATTGGCCCACACAGGCAGAGTCAAAGTAGCCTGCCTTTTAAATGTACATCATGTATATTATATCCTACCAGTGTAGCAAGGCATGTAAAACTAAAAACCAAACCAACCATTGATATGTCAGGTTAGGAAACCACAAAGAGCCTCAAATTAGAGACTGAACTAAAGACTGTCTCACACTAATAGATTTGAACCTGGGTAACCAGCTCTGAAAAACAGCATTCTAATTTCTATTGGTACAAGAGGTAAAGTGAAACCTTACCTTGCTATTGTGGACACACTCAAATTGGTTAATGCCACATATATAAAATTGGCTAGGCTGCTTGACTTGCAATCATGAGGTGGCTGCAGACCCTAATCTCAGTTCAGTCCCAACGTGGTGTCTTTGAGAAATGCACTTTTCTCACTTCCAGCTAAGTATACGGATATCCGGCCATAGACAGCGAAAAACCTTGTCAGTACTTAAGTACTTGTACTTGCTGCAGAAAAGCTGCTTGCATTGTTTCCCAGGAAGTTGGGAATGTTTCTGAATGGGTGTGGTCTCCGGGGAAAAATTTGTCATGAAAGTGTTCTGGGCCTGTTTTCAAGCTAGAGATGTTATGCTGCTATACGAATGTAATTTTTATTTATTATTACATCGCCTACATCATTGTAAAGATACTATCTCAACTGAGGAAGACCTGAGTTTGATCCCACGTGCGGATGTTCTGCTTTTTCAGCTGGATTTGTCCCCCTCAGGCGGCAGGGCCGAAGCAGCCCGCCCCTCAAGTTAAATGACCTTACAGAGTTGTAAGGGACGTTAAGCCAAAAACCAAAACCAATCCTACCTGATCATGGATAATAAAAGGGTTGGTTTGGATGACTTTTGCATACTACATGTACATGTACTTACATCATAAGGTCACCTTAGTGCCAGGCTTCAGAAAAGACCATGAGGAACCGTTTGTCAAAGACGTAGAAAGAGCAGAGTCTAAAAAGAGCACAGTACCCACTAAAGCTGGTCATCACTGAGACCTTCGATTTAAACATCCATCTTTGAAAAATAGCAAACAGAGCCATAATAAAAATTCCGAATAACTCCATGGAGCACCTGTGGTTCAGTGGTAAAGCACCAACCCAAAATTTCCCTCGTGGATTAATAAAGTATACCTTATCTCATCTTAAGCAGAAGTCCTGCATTTGAATGCTAGGTAATACTGTGATCTTTTTGGAGTGTTCTTAAATGCTACAACCAATCTCATCAGAGACCTCTTAGAAAATCTTCTGTTGAAACTGAAAGGGGTGTAAAACCAAAAGCAAGCTGAAAAACCCTTGGCCACAAGTATAGTTCAAGTTCAAATATATGGAACTCCGGCATTCGAACTGAACACTCCGCACCATACATGTATAGCAGCAGTATCTCAACTACCCCCTTTTTCTCCTTGCTTCTTTGTGTCAAACATATGTATGCTCCTTGCAACACTGCCACACCGTTTCAGAGGTGGGGCTGCTTCCACCCTGCCTGTCAGTGAAAAACAGCTGAGAGGGACATTACATCCCAACAGAGCAGAGGCAGGGATGCTCAACTAAAAACCTGCCCCAGGCCATGGTGGCCTCCTAGGTTGTGTTCTCTGCACAATCGGATAAGCAAAGTGCCTAAAGCCCCGGTCTCACGTACAGATAGATCCACTCAATTCGTCGCATACAATAATCTGTCAGTTTTATCGAAGTGCGCCGTGTGGTCACACGCTCCAACCTGTTGTATTTTTCTTTCAAACCTGGGAGATAACTCCCCTCGTGTTGCGTCAGAAAGCAACCATGTCGGCTAATGATGGCACGGATCTCCTTGCACTCTGTGTGCTTGTGTTGAACAGAAAAAAGAAAAAGAGACTTACTTGGACAAAAGACTGGCTTTTAAAAAGGAAAATGTTGTCCCATACAAACCTACTTGAGGAAGTGAGGGCATATCCAAAAGATATTAAT
>JAUKPP010055505.1:0-16639 GCA_032273245.1 Phyllaplysia taylori | reverse complement strand
AGGGATAGAGGATGAACTAGTGACAGAGGAGAAAAGAGAGGGAGGGAGGATGGAAAGAGGAGTGTAGGGGGGTGGGGTGGATTAGCAGCAACACTATATTATAATGAAGGTGAAGGATTTGCGGCTGTGGTCGATGCGATATCTGAGGTCAATAGGCTAATGTACCGATACCCTATTTATAAGAATACTTATCTGTGCACGCTAAAAGGAAAGAAGATGTGGGTATTGTGTGTTACGAAAATGTCGGATTTAGGCACAAAGGTTGAAAAAAACTGTTGATAATCTGTGTATATCACGTGACCTCTTTTGTGCACTGTAATTTCGTGTACGAAACATAGGCAGTACCGGTAGGCCTACAAGTAAAGTGTTAATATAAAAGTCATAGGAGCTTCCGAGGGCCCAGTCATGCCAACGTATGTTACATTACTACATGTACAAGCGGCAAGGCTCATGCCTAATCTATACACGTTGTAGTAACAGCATCTTAGAAAAAAGAAAAACCAATAATTCATTTAGTCATTTCTCAAAAATGTTTATCTTTAGCCTGGGAAGAGCATAGAGTTTCTAACTTACTCTGCCACTCTCTTGTGGTACACCGTATTGGGATAGCCTTATCTTTGTTTCTCTGTGATATTTTAAGTTATTGAGTGCTGCATCCTAGAGGCAATTTATGCGATTCATAGCGAGGCACAGTGAATCAGACAGAAATGCAGATAGCAAGCCTAAACTTAGAGGGTTTGAAGCCTATTATGCTATTTGCCAACGAACATGATACGGATGGCATGGATGGAGTTAGCACACCGCAGTACTTAAGGCAATATAGTTGGCCTGATTAGATAGTTTTGAGTTAGTCCAAATAATTACTAGGCCTATTGATTTGTTTTTTCTTTAAAGTTCAGTTTGACCTGAAGTGAAAGTACATGGCACAAGTAGCAAAAAATCACTGTTGCTGGTTATTTTGATTATGATAATTTAAAAAAATATATTTTGAAATGGCTTGGTGTTTCAACCAATTCTACAATTTTTAAAGGATTCACCACCCAGTTTTGCCAGTAAGATATTAAGACCATGAAAAACTTTTCTCGGTTTAGGATTGTCACATTCATTGCTGTTCGGTAAGCATAGGCTAATGACAATGTTTTTGTTTTTTCTCTATGTTTCTTACAGTAATTTTCAAATAAACGCTCTGAAGTGCTTCGCCCCTATTTTACTTCTATTTCGTCGAAACATGAGCATCAGTTGTTCTTTCTGCAACATGTAATGTCTCACTAAAAAAGGGAGAATCTCACTAAAAATTTTGTAAGATCTCACTAAAAATTCATTTTGAAAGTAGGCAACTCTGTTGTGTTGGTAAATTGTATGTAGATTTCATGTTCTCGTACACAATTGAAGGATTTTGTTGGGTCTGCAATTTTGTTCCAGCACTACTTGAATTAAGTCCTGTGAAATACTCATTTTATGAACATGTGATTATATCTTTCAGAAGGTAAGGGTGCTTGTGTTTGCGACATCTGTAGACAATTATTGTCAGTAGTGTTAATTTGGCGTATGCAGCAACGAGGTGTTGCTTTCAGCCGACCTTTGTTATAGAAATTCCCCGTAAAGATTTCCCCTTTTCAAAATCCTCTATTTTGCTTTTTAGAACCAAGAGACGTCTATCCGGCCCCTTCTCTCCTGGTTTGCGTGTGAGTGCCAAGCTGTTTGTGGTGTCCCATGATGCCAAGCTGCTGTTTAGTGCAGGGTACTGGGACAACAGCCTGCAGGTGTACAGCCTCGGTCGACCCAAGCTCCTCAATCACATCATTAGACATATAGGTGAGCTCTTTACGCTATCTTCCTGAACTGCCGCTGTTGTGTAATAGTTGAGCTCTTTGCCTGTCATGCGGAAGACCCGAGTTTGATCCTACATGTGGACGATCTGGGGGTTTTCTGCTAGGATTTTTTTCCCTCTCAGCTCAAGTTGCCCCTGACAGGCAGGGCTGAAGTAGCTTGTCTCTTAAATTACCTAACAGTGTTGCAGGAGACATAAAACTGGTAACCAAACCAAGTTTCTTGTTGATAATGGCAATTTCAGTGTACGAAGACAAGAGCCAGACAAACTCAATTTTGTAGTTTTATTAGTGGGTCGAAAAGTCTATAAATTTGTATTAAGATTTTTTTATACAGAAAAGTTGCCCACGTAAAGAAAATGCTTTGAAAAAGTTTTCATCCTCACATAAAACTGCAAAGCGACACTTTGGTTGCTGAATATATAGTACTAATGCTCATAACTTCTACACAGCCTACTTGCAATGAAGATCCAGTTTATAGTACTTCTCTATGTAAAGTCCCAAATTTTCTACACCATATCAAGGATGTTATGCACTATGTAACAATATTATAGGATTTTAATGGTTAACAAGTCCACAGAAGACATCATCGAAAGCTCATGAGCTTAAATTTATTTCACATAGATATAGATCCTTGTGACATCAAAGTTAGATTGGGAAACGTTAGAAATGATATTGTGAACTTCACAATTCATTGCTACAATTATCTGTCATGTTGAGGAAGACATTTCCACAAATTTGTGAATACTATACAATAAAAGTTAGGAGAATTTTGTGTTAAATTCATTTTCCAGACATTGTAACGTGCTTGGCTCTGGACAACTGCGGTCGTCATCTTGTGACTGGATCAAGAGACACAACCTGTATGGTGTGGGAGATCACTCAACAGGTGAGAACATCTGGGAAATTGCCAGATTTTTCTGCCATATATGGCCTACATGCCCTTTTTAGTTACTTAGTCTTTGAGGCTCTCTCGACGCAAAAGGTAATCAGCTAAGTTCAGGAAAATTCATTCCACCTCTTTTCAATGAATTTCAGGTCTTTCGTATGTGTCTATTTCCAGTTCATTGTAAGTCCCCTTCTTTTTTTTTTGCTCGGCAATCTCAGTCAGTCTTTGCCTCAGTTTAATTTCACTTGGAAGTAGCCTAAATAGACCATTTCTGTTAATTCTTCTAAACTTTTATCCTTTTTCAGTAATCTCCTCAAAGAAACAACAAAAGGAACAGATTGAGAACATCAATATCAGGGATTCTTAGAATAAGTTGATATCTGAAAAGTTTAAAGAACCATTTAGATCAGAACCTTAAGTTAGAAAAATAGGTGATAGTCAAAGTGTGCCATCACTTAGTATAGGGACAATTGCATCAGGATGCCTGTTTACATCTGTGACTCACTTTTCTCCCCAGGGTGGTGTTAGTGTCAACCTCAACCCTAAACCCCTGCAGACGCTCTACGGCCATGACTCGGAGGTCACAGCGGTCCACATCTCCACCGAACTTGATCTGGTGGTCAGTGCATCTATGGTGAGAACGAAGGCATTTTGCTGTCGCTGATATAGATTTACAGAGTTTAGAGATGGGTCAATCTCAGCATGCAATCAGACTGCTATTTTTTTAGTTTTTTTCAATAACATGGTTAGACTGGCCGATTGCTAACAAGTGCGTCCTCCCCTGCCCCCTCTCCCTTTCTCTTGCAGCCAATGAAAATTAATAATGATGATAAAAAGAGCGTGCATGCCATGATTCTGGACAGTTGGTCAGTTGATCTGGCCCCGCTCAATGCTGGCCTCTTAAGCCTAGCAAGTGGACCAGGCTTATGTTCTCCTATGCTCATATTATGATTTATGGGACTAAGGTTCTTTGCCATTTGTATTCCTGGAAACACATTACAAACTCTTGTAGAATGGCCAGATTTACTAAGGCAACTTGAAGACTCAGTTCCATGTAAGGATCTGCCTGTATTTACTTTTGTGTCTGCAATTACACTACAGATCTACTTCTTTATTTGTTGTCAGCATGGTATAAAAAATTTACCACACTCGTTATGGTTGTAGATCAGGATCTACTCTACTCGTAAAATTGCCAAGTTGTAGTCACAAGTTTTTCAGATCAACTCGTGATTACAACTTAGCAATTTCATGAGTAGAATAGATCCTGATCTACAACCATAATTCGAGCAATAAATTATTTTTATCGTCTGTAGAGATGCATACCGATATGATTCTTATCTTGGTTTTTTTAGACTGGCAGAGTGCATCTGCTTTTAGTTCCAATTTGTAACTTAATTTTCACGGCAATCTTTTTTCTTTCATAGGATGGCACAGTGATCCTACACACAGTGCTCAAAGGTCACTACACTATGACCTTACGTGCACCGGGCCAGCTCGGCTGGACAGTGGACATTCCTCTGATGGCGGTCTCAGACACTGGTCAGATAGTGCTGTACTGTCTGGAAAATGAGAAACAGACCGGCGAGGGACGGAACAAAGTGCAGGTAGCCTGGACACACATTTTAGTTCTATTTCCTCTATAGTCATGGGCACCCTTTGGAGGTTTTCTCAAGAAAGCAATATAGGAGATGCAGACCTGTAAGAAGTCTGACAATTGTCGGATTTCCAACAATTTTACTGCGATCAGAAGTTCCGACAGCCTCTAACATTTGACTTTCAACTTTTGGGCCGTAAGTCCCAGCAAAATTTTCCAACAATTTTGTGATTGCCACTTAAAGATCTGGAGATGTTATAAATTTCCTTGAAATTTAGTGAATTGATTGTTGGTTCTGACCCTTTGATTTTGATATCTTTTTTGTATTGTGTGTATGTGTTGGCAGAGGTTTTGAACTAATAGTTTTCACCCACATCTTATCAAATGAATGTGGAGGGAAAATAGAGATGTTTAGGTCACAAGAGAGGGAAGACAGGACTGGGGAATGAAATAAGAGTTGAGGAAAAACTTTTTGTGCTCAGTGAGATATAGACAAGTATCTGTGTATATCTATATGTTGTGCATCAGTTTGTATCACTTGTGGAGATTATAAATTATTATTTTGATTTACCAGATGTAAATCTAGCAACTTTTAATGGATCCATTTTACAGGAGATCTTGTCAGGAGTTATGCAGCACTGGATCGAACAGGAAGACTCAGAGCACATTTTGACCATATTCAATTTATGTCAGGAGACATGTTGTACTAGAAATAACAGGAGCATTAAGTAGGTGCCTACACATTTTGAACATGTCCATTTCCTTGCTTCAGGCAGAACTATTTCATTTAAAGATATGACAGCACTCAGGCTTGCGATATATTTTTTGCAGGAGAAACATTTGACCTGATTTCTGTCTTAAATGGTTTGTGACTGTTACGGTCTGAATGGAGTCATAAAAAGTTATCAAAATCTTCCTCAGGAGCGACACTGCCTCCACTTGTACTCTGTCAATGGCAAACATTTGTTCAGTGAGCCTCTGACACACGCCTTGGGTGATATGTGTATGGCAGGCGACCACCTGATCCTGGGCAATAGCAATGGCCAGCTTGTCGTCATGGAAATATTTGGGTAGGTTTTTTGCTGTCGTAAGTCTGTGAAGTAAGGATTGATGAAACTTGGTTATTAAGTTGGTCGCCACAAAAGTACGCTGCATTGTAGTATTTGGAAGAATTAATTAGTTGAGTAGTTTGACTTGGCATAAATGTTTTAACAGTTTAGCAAATTTTCTTGTCAACAATCTTATAGTTTTGTATGACTACAGTTGTGTATCCTGACTGTCAGCTTACTCCCATTTGTATTTTTGCTTAGCTATGATTCTATCTATTGTTGAGTTACCGGTGTATCCACTCCAAAATTTGTCCTTGTGGATCAGTAAAGAAGATTTTGTCCTAATTGTATCTGTAGTATCTTACCTTTTTGACTGGCATGATGCAATTTTATAATCAATTCATGACCCTCATTCCTATCCACTTTCCACCAGTCTGAAGCCAGTGACGACCATGGAGCTGCTGGTTCCCATCCAGTGCCTGACTGTGGCCAACAACAACAGCCACATCCTGGTCGGCCTAAAGGACGGGAAGCTCATCATTGTTGGCAATAAGGGCAAGTCATAGACTCTCACTTCTGAGTCCCTGTGTATGCGACTCTATGAGGAGACAGTGGATGGAGATATTCTGATGTGAGTGGGGAATTGCCAGGCGGAGAAGAACAGGCATCAAGAGCAGCGGTTTGTGTCGATGTAAATGGAGGAGTGAAAGTTGGAAAACTCCAAACAGAATGCAGATATTTTATACATAATTCATGGTAGTTGAATGGTACATGGTAGACTTTCAATGTGAGTGGTGTGATGTAAAAGGACTGACAGTTTTCTTGTTACTGGGACAGATGTTTTTGGATATACACGTATAGTTTGACAAAAATGTTTTTGAAAATTTAGTGCTCTTTCATTCAAGAAAAAAGGGACTTTTTGTAATGAATGGCCAGATTGTGTAAGTGGCTCCCCAGCCTGTCATGAGAGTCATGGTTTCTCATTGCACATTTACACAAATCTTGGTGGTTTTCTTGTCCATGCAAGTGTTGATTATGTCAAAATTATATGTAAAGGGGTTGTTAAAGGGAATGATGCAACGAGGTTATTAAAGGGAATGTGCACCTGAGTGTATTAGTTTTACACATTTACTGTAGATCATTAGATGATATTGATACAAATGTTAGTTTAAGACTTGAGCATAGTTATTGGGATTGTTGATTGTTTGTGTATCCTTTTTTGGGGGGATGTTTGTTTTTCCAAGTATAATTGCGTGTTATCTTGGAATAGGCTTGTAACCCTCACATCTGTACTGGCCTTTATCAGGGCCGTCCTTCGTGGGCTAAATGATGCTGGTGCATTCAGCTGCCAGTTTTTAAACAATTTCATCAGCCCTGACATCATGTCTATTGTTGTGGGGTTGAGTGCTATACAGTTCGCATTTAATTTTTTAACCTCCATCACTGGAAGGAGCCGATTAAAAGGCGTGGAGTAAAAGAGATAACCTTTAATGTCTCTTTGTTGGTTGAACGGAATCTGTGAACAGATGGAATCATGATGCATTGGAGCAGTTTCTTCAAGTAGTCAGTCAGGTATATCTCAATCCTTGTCTTTTTTTTCTTTTTTTTTTACATCGGAATCAGTAGGCCCCTAGTTTAAGAAATAGAAATTATAGACAACAAAATTAGAACACATTTTATTGTAAGAACATTGCTGTTAGTGCAGTTAGCATATGGTGAGAGGCTATCTGTAAGCTCTTTTTACTGAACTCTTTACCACTGATTTTCTCATGATTATTTTGAGTCATCTGGCTGTCTGGTGGACTTTCCACCAGACTTGGTCGTTGTGAGAAGCCGAGACTCTGGATCAGCCTAAGTCTCCCTCACTATTCACATGATGGTGCTAGGTTGTTGGGGTTCTTTGTGCAATCTGATAATTTTACTACAGCAAATGATGAGGATGTGATATACAAATTGCTAAACTTTTTGGGTGTCGATTTGTAGTTAGTTGGGTGGGGTATTTTATGTAACTGTACAGAATTTAATGTAGCTAGCAACAATACCTGGGAAGATCAGATAATTGAATGAATATTTTGTACATAAATTTTGTCATTTTGTTATCACTATTACCTGTGAAAATTGTCATGCCATATTGTTATGTGAACATTTTGATGAGGTGGCGAAATTTGCTGATGCCCTAAAAACATAGTAGATTAAAATCTGTCACTCTCATTTTCTATGATTCAAGTTTTATTTTTTTATCTTTTCTATTTTAATGACAAAACTCAGAGAAGCTGAGATTGTTTAATCTTTTGTGAAAGAACAAATTAGGGTTGGTAACTCTGTAAAATGTTTGAATATGATTTATATCAATGTTGCTCGCAAGGCCACAGATCTACAGATCAGTTGTACAGGGTCTGTTTTGAGGCTAGTTTGGTGTTCTTGGATTTTTTTATTGCATTTGATATTGATGTCTAATTCCCTAGTTTCTTTGTTTTATAATGACCATTGCAAAAAATTAATGCAGATTGCACATGGGAAATTTGAATGTTGAAGGATGAGCAAAGAAAGCAAGATTTTCATGTGCTTTCTGCTGAAGCTGACAGAAGTTTTGCCTGTCATTGGATGTTTTGTACTGTGAAATCAGCTATCCAGAAAATAGCTTACTTGTTGGGGATGAAGTATATTAATCAAATTGTATTGTCAAAAAACTAACTCTCTTGTCTAACATCTATTGCTCTTATTATTACTGATGTGGCATTTCAAAGTGATTTGAAAGTCATCATCAATAACAACAAAATGTGATGTATCTGCACATATTATAGATATTTATTGCAATGTTGTATCACTATATTTCTCCTATCTGGGTGCCTTTTGTTAATAATCTGTTGTTTCTTTCTGCACTTTATGTTGTAGGATTATGTTGAGTGGTTTGTCTATCAAGCTCTCCTTGTGATATGAGGCTAAGAGATGCTGAATACACTTTTTAGCTTCTCGCTTGTTCTCTCTTTCAACCTGGGGACTACTCCAGCCTCAGCTTGTTGCCTTTCGTTCCTCACAGCTGTTTCACTGTTAATGTTAATGCACATTATCACTGGCCTTAGTGCAGTATAATTTACAGGTTGTTTAATTTCAAGGTTTGATTCATTCATTAGATATTCAGTTGAGGGATTTTCTTATTAGATGGATGCAGGCAGTAGACACGTTCTGATTAAAATCATTTGTGCTGATTTTTGCCAAGTCGTGGTTGGCTTCAGTGAAAGAAATTTGCGATGGGGTGTCTCCAGCCCAGTGACAAAGTGCCCGTCTCTGAAAGCAGAGGTCCTGGGTTCATATCCTGGGAAATACTGACTTTTTCATGGCCCCGACCCATCCTATCAGAGATGGATGCTGTATCAAGTGTCATGCCTCTTACTCTCATGTGTCCTTGTTGGATTAGAGATGCGTTTGACCAAAAAGCAAGAAAACCAAATTTCCTTATGTCTATTGACATAAGTAGGTACACACCCCTAATTCGATTCACTCCTTTAGCAATGAAACGTGGTGGTATTTTGTAAGTAATGGCGTGGCATGTTCATATTATGATGCTATAGTAAAGAGTAAAATCAAAAGGAAGTCAATCACATGAATGGATTATGGGAAACAGCGCTTTCCTTCTTTTGCTTTCAGCCTTCAAAACATTCCGCCCTCAATGCAATTTGTGCAGATTCATTGTTTGCTCACAGAAGACTTTCAGGTTCATGGTATGTTTTGCTTTGATTCCATGGTCATTGCTGGTTCATAAATATTCTTCTTTGGATTTTCTTTTTTTTATCTTGTTTTTGTCTGTAAGGCCTCTAGCTCTGTTCTGCATTTCATACACCAGATATTGTTGAACCAAAGTTATGTTTTTCTTTAGAGCCAAACAAATGCTCAGGACTATTACTGCATCCTTCACGGATCTCCGTCATCTGAAATTACTCACAAAGGATGTGCGAACCTCATTCGTTATTATAATATACTCACTTTGTGTCATGCAGGAAGATTGTAGTGGTCAGACTTCACCAAAGCTGATACAATGTGCTGCTGGTGTCACAAAGGGTTGAACTTTGCAAAGAATTCTCTGAACTCAAGGCCTTTTTGCACCACCAGTAGCAGATTTAGAAGTGTGAGTAAGGTATTATTTTCTAGAGCAGAGGGTTGAGCTTAATAGGGTCACTCGCATTTTCAGAGTGTTTTTAAACTTTATCTCCAGAAAGTTTGGTTTTAAACACAGAACTGGTTTACCTTGAGAGTTGTTTGAAATTGAAATGGAAAAAAAACAAGGAGGTCGTAGTATAGTGTGCAGGCCTACTAGATGGTAGAAAAAAACCATAAAAGTTGCCTCAGTTTGGAGCTTTGAGTATGGGCAGGTGCATTCTTGCCTCTTCTCCAGTGCTCTAACAAGGAGAATCTTTTGATTTTACAAAACACAGTGAACTGTACGCCCCTACATGTCCTTGGTTTGATTTAGTTTGGAGTCATTTATGTATAGAGTATCAGCTTTGGCTATTTTAGCAGGAGATTTGATTTATCACGAAATGAAATGCAACCAAGCAGCTCTTCTGGGTTACCATGCTCAACATGTGTCAAAGTAATGTGCAGTGATCTTCATAATTCTTGTACTGGTTGCACTGATCTCACCACAAACATATTATGATAATTGCTAGTGTGAAATCACAGGCTCTCGGACTTAAACTCTTGGCTGGTGTGGTTTTACATTCACTCTGAAAGCTGAACAACTTTCTTCTTTTACACTGGCACCACAATTTTCATTGCTTGTCAAACAAGCCAGGCTAATTTGAAAGGTTTGCAGCGTTTTTCACATCGGTACAATATTTTGTTTTGTTGTGACAATTCCTATCAGCTGCTGGATTGTCTTTTGTCTCCATTATTCATTCTCTATAATCATCCAGCTTCTCTTGTAATAATTCACTGCTGTGTAAGATTGAGAAGCACCCGGTCAGTTTGGTTTATGTCATATCTTTGAGCTGGAAGATGTTTAACACTTTGTAGTCACACAGCCAGGAGAACAAAGAATCCTTACGGTCACACACAGCCAGCCGTGATGCGATCGGACTTCTCGGGCCTGGACACACATGCACCGAGTGACTGGATGGGCAAATTTGAGTTGGGGCATATGTGCGCCGAGTGACGACAAAGTGTTAATATTCTCCTTTGTTGAGCTCGTAGATGTTGTGATCTGTTTGTGTCAAATGTATCCTGCTCACCTACTCCAGTGTCTCTTACTCCTATATTTAGTCTATTATAGTGTTAATAATGATGAAGGGAGAATAAAAATGGGCATGCTGAGGGGGATATTGATGTATTTGTATTGATGATGTATTACAAGTAGAAATAAAGATAATTTTTATAGTGCCGAATTCATTAAGCTTCAGATGCTTTTGATGATCAAATTCATAAAATTGTTGTGACATTGTCATACCAGTGCACTCAATCTACAAGTAGGCCTACATTTTATTTTATGTGAATCAGTCTGGAAGTTTTTAGATGAAAGACAAAATAGGATAGTGAAGAGAGGCAGCAAAGGAAAGGGCATTAAACTGGACAATTCAGTACCGGTACAAAGTATTTTTATTTTTTTTTCATACATTATTCTTCATTATCACTATTGATGATTGCATGCTTCATTTACGTTTCAAGGTTAAGATTTGCACAGTTACAGAAAAATTATTTTTCCTGTCCCCATGTGCTGTGTTGGAATGGCATTAAGATGTCCTTAGGATTATCAGCATGGACATTTATAATTGGGTATTTAAAAATCCTTTTTTTTGTCAGACCTTGAAAAGTGTCTCAAATACTAGGCTGTTTCATGTTTGTTTGAGTTGTCCCCACTACTAGGAGATAAATGTATGATTATCTTCCTTTTTTTATGTGTGCTGATGGTGCCCTTACTGGTGGTGGTTTCCCCCACACAGAATAGTTATAGTACAGAAGTACAATCCCTATACAGTGATGTCACACAATAGGTTCCGACTTCTACTTGTGTCCGCCATTTTCTTTTGTTGTACTCGCAGTTCCGAAAAAAACTACAGATTAGATATATCATACGGAAGTACAATCCCTACACGTGACCTACTTTCAATATAAATAACAACTTTACATGAGAAAGTATTATATTTGAGTGAATTTGTGGGTTTTTGTTGGTAATTTGTTGTGATGCTTTGTTTAAAAAAATAGAATAGGCTGAGCAGTGAGTAGCATGTTTGTTTTGCCGGGCATCGTCAAACGTCGCATACCACAAAATAATATGGCAGATTTCCAGAAAGCTGACATTGGCAGAAGATACCGAATTGGTTATTTGTACTTCTGTATCATATCTATTCTGTATTTCCCCCAGAGAAACTATGGCTGTGACTAGCACTATATTATTATGTTGTTTTATGCTATAGCTGAAGCCCTCCTTCACTCAATTGTGTCCTGTATTTTCTTTTATTTGCTTAGCGGCCAGCTGATTTGTATCTGTGGTGCAATGGTTTGTCATTTTGCACACAAATGACGTAAGGTCGGATCCCACATGGGGCAGATTTTTCTCTGAAATATCTCTGTCTGCTTGGAGCAGGTATTCATCTCAGCTGAGGTTGATACTATCAGGCAGAGCTAATTCTTTTTTTAAAAAAGTAATGTAACTCTGTTAAAAGTATTTCAACATGGAGACATAAGCAGATGGTCCAGCAATACTGCATGTGCCATTTACTCAGTGCCCAAGGTATTCAGGAACAGTAAGACTTCTGTACATATTGTATCACCTATTATCCCTGTTTGATTTAATTAGTATCATTTGTGTCATCAATGTCTGTAATTTATCTGTCTGGCTAATTTGTCGCATTGCTGTTGACCCACATTTGTTGTGTTATGGTTAGGCTCTTCGTCTGTCACATAGAGAATGAGAGGTAGATCCCCATGTTGGATGAGCATCTCGGCCTCCTTGCTGGGATGTTGTGTCCCTCGTAGCCCTTGTTGGTCCTGACAGGCAGGGTTGAAGTTGTCCGCCTCCAAAAAGAAGTTATTTATTTATAGAGGCCTCAGCTTCTTTTAATGTTTTAGTGAGTCCCCCTACAGAGTGACCTTACAGTGTTACAATGGGCAAAAAACCAAAACCAAAACCATAACTATTGTGCACATCTGAGAAAGATTGTGAAGAAAAGGGCAATGAGGTTTTGAGGCTGTGAAATCACTGAATGTGAATGAGAGGAATTTTACATTGAAATTTGCTAATGATGATGCAAAGTTGTGAATATTCCTGTACAGATAAAGAAGAGTGGAAGGTTTTCCTCTGTGCCCGACCGGTTGTCAATTCAGAGGCTGATGAATGATACCTGGTATTTTTAACTCATTCCTCAACTCTTGGTTGCAACTCTAATGTAGTATGTTGTTACTTCCTTGTACTTATTTATGTAAAACAAGGCAATAACAAGGTTTAATGTGTGAAGGAAAGCCTATGCAGTGAATGCTCCTTTTACCCTCTTTGCCAATAATATGAATTTTCTATTCTTCAAAATTCTAAGGAAGCGTGATGGGTCAAAGTTATCACTCACACTGTCTTTGCCGGTGAAGTTCAGTCAAAGACTGTGTGTGTTGGGTAGGGCGTCTCCATCTTCTTCTCTCATGGATTGATCTTCTCTTCTGTCCTGATTTTAAATCAAGGTTAATTTCCAGTTGTTGCATTGCTCCATATTTCCACAGTGCTGGTGACATGCTTTTTATGAACTCAGATAAGTGTAGATATTATCTATGTACGGTGACACCATCATTTTTAGCTGTTTTATTGCTTGATTGTTAGGACCATTAATAAATAATGGACCATAAGTTATTGGTTTCATTACCAAAATATCAGTGCAATTATACACAGTACACTGTAGATTTATTGTACCTATTTACTTGATTTTGTGTATTGATTGTGTTGTGTTTGTTTCTGTATTCATCACCCAAACAGGAGGAGATGAAAATATTAGTTGGTTGTGACTGGAAATGCAGAGCGTTTTAACCTTACAATTTCAGCTGACTTTTTTTTATGAACTTCTTAGATTTTGGATCATTGTTCTGTGTGACTTTGACAAAAGTATGAATTTTAATGGAAATTACCAGCTACTAAACTATGTGTGACAATTTTGTCTAACAGTAAGAAATACAAAGTGATACTTAACTCTCTCATTACAGTAATGTCACCCCTTGATCTCTGAAAAATACTCAATCACCACATGGGGTGAGGTATGGTTTGATGAGTTTGGTGGGTGACCCACTGTTAGAAATGTGTATAGCATATTCAGACCAGTAATTCCAAAAGTGTACAGCATATCTGAATGTATTGTCAAAGGTGTATGATATAATATTTGTAAGAATGTAAGATGTGCCTGCCTTCCGCCGCGTGTCCATTTCCTATGAAGTGTTAGTGTTCCACAAGGTATATATACATGCAGGTTACCTTCATGAAATTGTCTCTGCCTTTCATGTTTCCTTTTTTTGCTCATTGCCAAACATTATTTTGAAAGTATTTTGCAATAGCATACATCTCTATCAAGTATTTAAAGAACTAGAAAGACTAGCACAGCAGCTAACCTTGTCACTGACCTTAACCGCTATTTCAGACTAACTTGACTCTCCCCCTCCACGCCCCCCTCTCCCCACCCCCCATCCCAAATATAATTTTGCACTGACTATTTTTTGCATAAGTCGCCCTTGAGAACTTGGCTTTCTTACTTCTAAATAATGATGGTGCAATGAATGCGTACTTGAGAGAAGACAAACTGGCAGGTGTGACATGAAAAAGTGATGTGCGTCACTTCATGTCAGTTTGCAACCAGGAAATGGACACGGGACAGAGGGCAGACACACCATAGAAGGTGGATACGCTTACGGAGTCCTACATATTTATTACAAAATTTGTACTATCGTGACGCTCATGTTGAACTAGCTGAGACAATGACTGTTTCTGCAAAATATCAAATTGTCAAGCACTTCCGGGTTTACGCATGATGCCGAGCCATGAATTTTGAAGCTATATAGGTTTTCAGTTGCCCTAATGATGTGTTGTTGCTTCTTGTGCCTCAGTTGTGTTTACATCCCAATCTATGGCATCTACACACTCCTCCCTCGGGCTTAGAGCTTAGAGAAAAAATCATTTTATTTTTGTTTTGTTTTTTTAACAGTTCATACAATGCATTATTATCATTGTTTTTAATTTTGTCATTTTGTCTAATCTGACTTGTTGTGTGCTACAAAGATGTTACCTATCAGAAATTTGGAATGCAATTCCAAGTGCAGTCTCAGTCTGGCACATCAGGGGAAATGTCAAAAGAGCATGGCTTGAACCTTTTCTATTCTTTTTAACAATGGGGTTTTCAGTGCCCGGTACTGAAATGTTAGGACAATAAAAATGCACCAGTTCTCACACTAGCTGCTAAATGAAGCATGATGAAATCCTCATTCTTTTGCTGGTACATTTTGTTGGCGCCAGAAAAAAAGAAGCAACATAAAAGAACAAAGTCAGAAAACAACCCAGTTAAAAAATTCGAGCTAAACAATGGTTACATCATTACAATAAGCTACTCTAGACGCGGGCTTGTATGTTGAGAGACATCGCATATTTCTCTGTAAATTGAACAAAAAATCTTTATGTTGTTATTCAGTGGACCCGTGTCTGTGGTGTAATGGTTAGGTGCTTCGCCTATTATGCAGAGGATGTGAGTTCAAAGCCCGCGTGGGGCAGTTTGTTTGGTAGAGTATCTCCGTTTTTCTGCCGGGACAATGTTCCTCCCAGCCCGAATTGGCCCTGACAGGCAGGGTCGAAGTAACCCATCCCTTAAATGAACGTAAAGTGTTGCAAGGGACGTGAAGCCAAAACAAAACCAAACTTATTCAGTGGAATAATTTGACAACTATTTGTACTATATGTCAAAGTATCCCCGAGTATTATGTCAAAATACCCCAGCGTGTATCTTAAGCAGGAGGTGTGAGCGGGATGAAGCAATTGAGTTCCATATATCAAAATGCGTTGAGTTTTTTCTGGCGAAAAGAATTTGCTGCAAAATATCCATTTTTTCTGGTACATGTACAAGGTATTCTTCGTTAGATGTACATGTGTTTTAGGTGAACTTAAAATTTTTTTAATGAAGACTAACGCGTAGATGGTTGTGGTAGATATTCTCTATCTCGGAAGGGAAAAACTGGGCCAAGGGAAGTTCAACTGGCAATGAAATATTGTAATGTGGAATTTGAAAATGGAAGTTCATTTTAAAGATTAAAAACTGAAGTACATTTTCCTTGTTTTATGTGGGTGCATATTTTAAAATAATTATTTCCTTTTGTTCCGAATTACACACCATTTGTAAGGGTTATAATTTCCTGATATAAAATTTTCGTCATTTAAGTGCGTAAGGAAGAAAAAAGTTGATGCAGCTAATCTTTGTAGAAATGATACAGAACAACATATTATGAAGTGTTAAATACGGATTTCAACATGCTGGAACTGATTTTCAAATGCTTTACGGACTTTCTAAATTTCTGTCAAACGATATTTTATGTGCATGTATAAATTATATAAACTTTCTCCTCACAACCAATCTGTTCCAGCAGAAGAAATGTGCACAGGCTAAATTTTTATAAAAACAGCCAAAGAAGCTGGTGCCTATATAAACAACTAACTTCAAACTAACAAATTCAAACTCGATGAGTGTCTTTCAGGAAATCTTTGTGTTATAAGATGCACGTATTTTCAATTCTTGGTGTAGATGGTGCTTGACTTTTTCTCACATCAGTGGTATATCAGGTGCAGGAGTTGTCACTCATTTTTTTTCTTCATAACCTTTTTTTTTTTTTTTTTGATGCATTTAATTTTTATTCAGTCAGTTTGTTTTTTAAAACACATCTCTTATTTTTTAAGATAATATAATTCAATGCTTTTTTTCAGAGCAGGTTGATCTCATTTATTTTCATGAATGTTTTGTAATGGGGTTTTTTCCGGATTGATTTGGAAGAGATACAAGAAGAGATTGAGAGATAGCTTGTGTCCAGTCTGGTGGATCAGTCTTTGTGAATGAGTGGCATAGGTGTATCTCAGGCGATGTAGAGATAATGAGATAAAGAGATTGATCAGTGAGGATAGCTATCAGCCGTCCCCTGATGGGTGTAGTGAGATCCTTGAGAGTTTGTGAAGTATGATTTTACAAATTGCCCCCCCCCCCTTATTTCTCTCATCATCTCTCTATCTTTTTTTGTGCCCCCCCCCCTCCCCCAACCACCCCTTTAAAAAATACCCCCC
>JAUKPP010055504.1:5682-26935 GCA_032273245.1 Phyllaplysia taylori | reverse complement strand
ATACCAAATATGCATGGGTTATCAACAGAGGTCTTAGAAAAGCATGCCTTGAAAAATGGTACCCCCAAATCACTCTGTCAACATTTTCACAAAAAACTGCACATCACTTCCTGTCCCATTTCAAGCCACTTGTGCAAGTACCTAACACTATTTGAAGAACTCCTATTCTCAGTTTCTCAAACTTGAGGTTAATTTCAAAAGCCCAGATTCCAATATTTATGCTGGGTGAATTTTCAAAAGAACATGCCTGTATGAGGCCTTTTAAATGGGCTGTCGCAAATTTCCTCACCAGATCCTACAGGAACATAAAGCAAGTGCATATATCAGAGAATAAGAAAAAACTGTGTCCTAATGAATAGGCATGTCCTCACCTTCTCCAAGACAGAACATTCCTGGGTCGCAAGGGGTGCACTGTGTGTCATTTGACAAGCCAGTGTTATTGCTGTAGCTGCCAGCAGGACACAGATAGTGGGTCTCAAACTCAGACCCATCAGGACAGTATGAGCCAGCAGGGCAGGCAGTTGGTACAGACACGCCACGGTAGCTGACAGACACGTTGAGAGGATGGGAGGCATTGGTCACATCCAGCGACAGATAGTCTCCTGTGAATAAGATAAAGAAGGTGAAAATTTTCATGTAAGAGATTTTTAAAGCTTAAAATTTTATCAATCCTTGAAAGTTAAATTAACTGTCAGCATCTCCCTGTTTGCTGGATTGAGAGAGTAAGAGAAGAGTGGGATCTCTATTAATGTCTCATTTTGGATTTGAGAAAGTTGTGTCGGTTTTTTAAGTTTCTATTGACTCAAAGCATCCCTTTTTCACGCTCAGCTTTAATTTAACTATTTCAACTAAAAATTACTTTGTAAGACCACTGATTTCATAGTCTATAATGCTTAGGACACCGAGCATATTTTTCACTACAGAAAGTTCTAAAAAAAAAAAGTCATTTCTTGCGGGATTTTTTGGTTGATGTTTCTTTTACTTTAAACCCTTTCCCCATTTACTGTATACCAGAGTGAAGACATTGCTGTACAACCGAAGCCTCACTATTATTTATCACTAAATTGTATGTGGGTTTTTTTTTTACTTGATAAACAGGGTTTGATTTATGAAACCTTATTTTATGAAACGGTTAAACAAATTGTGCACTTTGTGTGTTGTGAGTATTAACCCATCTCCTGAAAGAAAGTTAGGCAAACGTACCAAAAGCTTTGCAGAAGAATCCCGCTGGGCAAGTGTCGCAATCGCTCTGCTGCCAGTGTGGTTGGTAGGTACCAGACGGACAGCCTGTCTGGTTGTGGCTGCCCTGGGAGCAGAAGTGACCAGGAGTGCAGGCCAGGTCGGTTGGCCTGGGGACACTCTGTCCCTCTGGGCAGTAGTATCCAGCATCACATGGGTTTGTTGGGGTGGATAGTCCATACTCCAAGCAGTAGTAGCCTGCTGTACACGACTCACATCCGGTGACATTTGTGTTGCCCTCACGGTCTGAAAGTGGAAATATGGTGATGGTTTTAAAGTTGTGATTATTACACCTTAAGGCAAAATTTTCAGAAAATGATGAATATAAGAAGACTCCACAGTACATATCGCTAAAAACAATAAAAATGATAATGAGGATTGAGATCAGCCCTAATGATCTTCTAACAGCTGTATATCAAAGTTGCGCTTTGAATAAATTCTCAAAAAATTGTCTCAAAGCTAAAAATATATTTTTTAAAAGCATCACTCCTTGAGCAGCTTAAGGTGCAACTATTACAACTATCTGTGGGCATGGAGTACAAAGAATTCAAAGCTTGAAAAAGTTTCCTAAAAAATATACTTTGAAGACTCACAGCATAGGGTACCAGTGTAAATGTATAATATATTCTGTCACTAATATTGTTACTATGTCTTATATATATGTAAATTGCTTTATATTTAGTACACAGGGTGTCCATGCCTTCAAATATTATGTTTCACTACACCAAGCATGGTTACGAAAATCTTTTGGTGAAGACAAATATTCTGTAAGTAGTATGCACTTTTGTAAAAGGCGAAAGATAAAATTAAAATTTGTCTTAAAGAGCAAAACGTGTCTTTACAGCTTTTACAAACCACGAAAATGCCTTGAGTATTTAGAAGAGAAAAAAAAGGTATGAATCAGGACAACTAACAAAGAATATGAACTCAAGCCTACCTGAGAAGGTGCCAGGGGAACAAGGGACTTCCACAGTTGTACCCAGAGGACAGTAGTGTCCCTTGGAGCAGAGCTGGGGGTTGGGGGTTGAAGAGCTTCCATTACAGAAGTAGCCCTCGAAGCAGTCACCTGTGGGTGTGGCCAGCCCGTACTGGTCACAATACTGACCCAATGGGCAGGCTAGGGGCTGGGAACTTCCAGTGGGGCAGTATGTCCCTGATCACACAAAAAGAAGGATTCAACATTTGCATGACATTGCAAAATTATTTAACCTTTGAGACAAAAGTCATATTTTCACATCTTTGAAAAGTATTTAAAGAGTGATTTTTCAAATGATTCCAAGTCAGTTTCTTGAGGGCATTATGATGAAAAAAAATCATGGGTGAACCATATGTGACTTCACTGCTGTTTTGCTGACTTCACCCATTCTTTTTTGTCTTTGTGAAGAATGACATCTTTCTCTTAATCTGAAGAATGTTTAAAAATATTACTGGTGGTTGATTTTCTTAAAAACCAATAGTCACTAAAGTGGTTTGGTTTTGGTTTGGCTACCAGTTTTACGTCTCCTGCAACACTGTAAGGTCATTTAAGAGACGGGCTTCTTCGACACTGCCTGTAAGGCCAACCCAGGATGAGAGGAAAAAAATCCCAGCAGAAAAAAACACCTAGATTGTCCACACTCAGGATCGAACCGAGGTCTTCTGCATGACAGGCGAAGCGCATAACCATTACACCACAGCGTCGGTACTTGAGTGGCTTAAGTAATATAAATCTTTCAGATGAGTCTCATTGTTAACAATAAAGTCCTATTCCTTTGTATGCATCAGGTTGTGTAAGACGCCCAGTTTTTATCATCCTGACAGAACAATTGCTCTATCCAACACAAATTTGGGTTATCAAAAAATCTCACTCTCATTTATAAATAATGTTCTATTGATATCAGTATTATACCTGGTTCACATATGCTTCCTGTGTCATTCAGAGAGTAGGCAGGACAAGTTGTGTTAAGTCCATCAAAGCCGGTCACATTGTTGATGGGTGTGGGTGTGTCCACGAATGCCCCACCACTGCAGTACCAGCCAGCAGCACATGGACCGCTTGGCTCTGCAAGGCTTGCACTGCCACAATACTCGCCAGCTGAAAGCACAAGGAATACAATTAGTTTATCTAAAAAAAAAAAAGGTTTTTTTCTTTAAATGATACATTTATTTTCTTTTTGAAGTACATGACGAAAATAGATGAGAGACAAATCTTAGTCAAGCTAGCTGAAAAAATAAAATAGTCATCTTAAACACACAGATGGCTAATGGAATACATTTTTTACAATCAGAAAGAAAGTGATCAGTTTATTTTGCTTTTGAAGAATATTATTGCAAAGTTAAGAGAGAGAAACTTATCTTAGTCATGCCATTTTAAAGTATGACGCAAGTCATCTTAAATGTAATATTAGCAAAGTTAACGAAGGCTAAGCAATGACTCTATAGAAGAAGATACATATCACACAATTTCACAAACTCATGCATTCATACAGACTCAGGTTAACACACATACACATGGGCAAACTCAAACAAAACGAGCAGAGAAAAGAAAGACAAATATATAAACAGGATTTAAAAAATGGTGGGGGCAGAAAATTGCAATACTCCCCAATTATGAGAAAGACATATTTTTGAAAACGCAAACCATTTTTAGATATAAACAGAGATGAGGAAGAAACACAATGAGGTACAGTGATTGCTTACCTGGACATGAGATACAGTCATACATGTTGTCTGCATTAGTTCTGTTGTTGTAGGTGCCAGCTGGGCAGTCAAACTGGTGGGCAAACTCTGTGCCTGCTGGGCAATAGGCACCTAGGGGGGATATGATATAGAGGCATTATGTTTTGTTTCAATCTTATCTTTCAAAATCAGGAGCTGAAAAAATTAAATATACAGTTACTAGCTTTTCTTCATACTGAAAAGACTTAGTGGTAAAGATGTACAGAATATTCAGCACTGAACCAATACTTTAAATTGTGTGTCAAAAACTACAGCTGTCAAAGTAGGTGAATCGAGGTAGATATTTTGAAAGAAAAATATCAGTTTTGATACCTTAGTTAAAACATTACATTATACTCAAAGCTGTTCTTACCTCTTGGACATGATGTTCCTAGGTAAGTTGTGGAGTTTGCCAAACAATAATATCCAGCTTCACATGTTTTACAAGTGTCTTGATTGGTCAGGTCATTATATGTCCCAGCAGCACAGCCAATTGGATCTGCTGTTCCTTGTGGACAGTAGTGACCAACTGGACAGTCACCTGAATGAAAAAAAAAAAAGCATGATTAAACATTTGTGAAGACAATAACAGATGGCAAATGTACAGTCATATATCGCAAATTTTGAGAGGGCTATAAAACATATCACAATTAATAATAATAATAACTGTATTTATATAGTCCATTTCCCCGGTTGAAAGCAGGCGCTATGCGCTTAACAATCGATTATTACCCCAGCAGACCAAGGCATTTAGAAACCTTCTCAACTTCCTAGGAAGCATTCAATGCAAGATGTCATCTTACAGGCGCTACAGCACTAAAATACGGACAAGATTGTTGGCTGTGTATAGCCGAGTACCCATTTACACCTGGGTGAAGTGAGGAAAATTCATGTCAAGTGCCTTTCCCAAGGACACAACCTCAGGCCCAAGCTAGGATTTGAACTCACAATCTTCCGATTATGAGTCCAGCAGCCTAACTGCTAGACTACATTTGAGGACAAGTTACATACACAGGCATGGAAAGCTTTATCTCAAATGATGAAGTTGAGAAAACTGCAACAACCTGGTGTAGTAAAGTTTTTTGTGAAATACAAATAATGCTTTGAATATCAAGTGGAGTGTTTTGTGCAGATTCGCGGTCCCATTATAGAAATAACAGATAGAAGATCAGTTTTCATTAAGCAAGCAGCAATCACCTCCATTGCCTGTGTTTGCTCCATTGGGTGTTGCGGTGTCCACTCCACTGCTGCAGTAGTAGCCGGGGTCACAGGGTGCGCTGACCGCGTACAGGCCTGGGGTGGCGCAGTAACTGCCACCATCACACTCAGTGCACTCACTCTGAGCTGAGAGCATCTCTGAGGAAGAAGAAAAATTGCACATTGGCTCCTGCTTTCTATTTTTTCTTTTTGCAAAGCACAAATAGATGTCATGTTTCAGCAGATAAACTATGTAAGCAGCTCTGTAATGCGAGGTGCAGATTGACACAACTCACAACACACGAGACAACGACCACACAACTCCCAGCCCAAGCTCCATTTCATATGAGAATTTGACTTTGCCCTACCAAACAACACTCATGACCCAGAAGCATTGAATCTCAATGTTTCAAAATGCTCACGAAGCTAAAAAGTTTAGAAAGACTCCTTGACCCTGACCTCCTTCTCTCTGATTGGTTCGTTTGGCGCAACAGTCTTTGATTTTCGTTCAACTGTTGTTCGGTGTGCAAAAATGATTAATTGGCATATGAACACGGGGGAAGCCAGACCCTGTCGTGGTCATTTGTTGGGTCTTAGGTGTTGCGTCGCATCATGTGCAAGGGGTATAAGGGAAAAGGATATATTTGCATCAAATATAAATGTGCAAAGGAGCTCTGTAATTTTGCTGTCAAAGAGTCCATAACAATGCAAAGACCAATTGGGATGATTAATATAATTATAACAATACACGGCACTAGAGTACGCTTTTATATATACAGGCCTACTTAGTAAATGATATTTTTTCAACACCCTAAACATTTAACACAACAACAAAATCTGTCAGTTTTTCTCAGCAGGGATCTACTTCCTCCGAGGATGAAAGGTGAGGAAAATTAATGCACATTGTCTTTCCAAAGAACATAACATGACATAAACCCCAGCTGGGATTGGAACCCACAACCGCATGCATATAAGTTCAGCAGCCTCACAACCAGACCACCATAGCCAAAGCATACAATAAAGCAAATGCTTTGGCAAATTACAATTTAAAAAAATACAAACAATTTTGTATGTGACAAGAGTTCCCAAGAGATTTAAAGCTTTCTTCAATCATGATTTGCAGACAATAATAGCATCAAGAAAGAAAAATAACTGGTTGCTGACACAAATTAGGCTAAGCTAGTTAGTTAAAATAAGCAAAGGTAAGGTAAGATAAGATAATCTTAGGGCCATTATTTCAGGTCATGATACATAGTTGCAGTGGTCAAAGTATGTGAATTAACAGTGGAACTGAAACACTTTAAAATGTTCATCAACTTGTCAAATGACTCGTGACCCCACCTGTCGGTCCATATGTGCCTGCTGGACACAGTGACATGTTGAAACCAGTGTTGCCCTCACAGTAACGTCCGACAGGGCAAGGGTCAGCTCTGTCCTTGTTGACACAGTAGTAGCGTGGTGGACACACGTCACAGACTGCTGCTTGAGTGTGATTCATGTATGTGCCTGAAAGATGGAGAAAATGTTTAGGCATGATGTTGCCTTTTTCGTGATTGTTTGTTGTTTTTAGAAAACACCCACAGAGCAACAAAAAGAATTATCGTAAAATCTTTGTTCAAATTAATTTAACAACTGAATTAAAACTTGAAGATTGAAGACAGGGCACAAGACACAGAAGAATATTGTTTATGTAATCTTCACAAAAAGAAATATTGAACAAAGTGACATGTAAGATAAACATATCACTTTAATATACCAGACGTACATATATTATAAATATACAAAGCCAACTGTTTCACATTAAATGGACACAAGAAAACGAGAAAAACCAACCCGAAAAAAACCTGGATAACAATGGTGCATAAAAAGACAAAATCCATACACAAAGCAATAGTTATTTCTTATTTCATTTGCCAATGAAAAAATTCCACACAGCAAAAAATCATCATTTATATATCATACCATCATCACATGGCAGTGGACTGGCTGTTCCATCTGGGCAGTATGTTCCAACTGGGCAGATGTCTCCAGTGACTCCATCAGTCGGAGTAGCAAAACTGGAAGCGCTGTGGCAGTAGTATCCCGCATCACAAGGACCTGGGAAAACCAATAAGTATTTGTCAATTCAAGTGGTTTGAAATATCTACTCAGATTATGGAGAAGCAGTTGCATAATATATACACTATAATGCTGTGTACTTCTTGATAAAGCTTTGCTCTTTGAGATATTAAGAGTCTGAAATTGAGAATAATGCACCAAATGCTAATCATTGTGCATCTGGATGCAACTCTGTTCTAAATGTCCACACAAAATGTGGGTTTCTGTGACAAAAAATTCAGTTTTGTTGACCACAAAAATGAACAATTAAAATACTGGGGTTGGTTGCTTTTACAAGATTTCCCTGTGTTATCGACACTGTAAGGTATTTTCAGCGCCAGGAAATTAGGACAATTCACTTAGACCAGTCCAGAGTGCCTGGTCAACACCCACGCAATACTAGAGAGCCAAATAAGTAAAATGCTGTAGAGAAAAGAATACAACACTGCAACAAACAAAATGAAGACACAAGGAGCAGCTCTTACTATGCAAGATATTGACAGCCAACTGTTGCAGATACTCACCTGTGTAATTCGACAGTCCATCTGACACACAGTACTGTCCACCAGGGCAGTCCAAGCAGTCAATATCAGAAGTGCGCCCAGTGTCAGGCAGGTAGGTACCAGCAGGACAAGGCACAGGGGTACCCGTTCCCTCAGGACAATAGTGACCACTTGGACAGTAGTCTCCATATGACTGAGCCACAGGACTCTGGGTGTCAGAGGTCAGTGTGCAGTAGTGGCCAGCTGTGCAGTTTCCTGCTGGGCTGGTCAGACCTAGAGATGGACATGGAAAGGATAGGAACAAGATGCCATGAAATGTGATAAAATTATTATATAAAATTTGCTTATTTTAGAATGTGAATGCTACACAAGGCTTGAGGGGGAGATGTGTAGTAGAAGTAAGGAGTAAGTTATTGGTAGAGACGCCAGCCTTCTGCTGTTTTAGTCTCTTCTTCTTTGTTTTTTTCTTCTATACTTATGCAGGATTTAATTTCCCTAAGGGCTGTTCCCTGTATGCTGTGTCCGTATGCACTTTGTGCTTACGAAAAGCTGATCAGGCATAATTATGTCTTAATTTAAAAAGACAAAAATAATTGGGAAAGATAGAAAGAGTTCTAAATTTGAGTTGTAGTAATTGATGACTCCTTAGCAGTTTTAAATTGTTGATTCCCTTTATAATATCTCCATATTTCCATAAAAGCATACCAAATTATTTTCGTCGAACAATAATACCCCACCCCCCCCCCCCCCCCCAAAAAAAAAATCAACTACAAAAATCAACAAAAATCAACAAAAAACAACCAACAGCAACTCACATTTCTACAGTGACTCACGTGCATACAAATGTAATTCACTACAAACACTTTAAAAGTTAATTTTCAGTACCATACAACAATAAAGTCTACAGTAATTGTGTCTCTCCCAGTATCTTAAATATACTGCTCCGAAGATCAAACTTACCCTCCACATCACAGTACATGCCAGGTGTGCACGACTGGCACTCAGTGACATTCTCAAGACCCACGGCATTACTGAAGGTTCCAGTGGGGCATTTGATGCCCTGGTCAGAACCTTTAGGACAGTAGTATCCAGGCAGACATTCATAACCTGTTGTGCCATCAGTTGGACGTGATGAATTGGCTCCAGATACGCAGACATAGCCAGCATCGCACTGATCTGCTGGATCAGTCAGACCTGATGAGAAAAATTTCAAAACACATAGTTGTTTCATTACATATATAGATTAAACACTGTTTGAAACTCCATGTATGCAAACATATAACTTCAAATAGATCATCGCGTCCCTGAGCAAGTGGCCCGTCTGCCTACAATGTGTTACATGAATGTACACATTGCCATCGCGTCTTGGTGTAAATAAATAAAAAAAATAATAAAAAACAATAGAAACATCAAATTCTTAAGAGGCACTTTTGTATATCAAATTTTCAATGTGCACTAAAAACCTGCTATAGTTGAAGGCTTACTACAGGGTGAGCCAAAATAACAGGTTCCTGCTTTTTTGCCATATTTTGCTAAATAGTCCATGGATTTTCATGAAACTTCACATACTGCGAGGTGTCCAGGTGGAAAAGTTTCTGAAAACTGTAGAGTTTGATAATCGAGCATCAAAGCTAAGCAAAATTTTAAACACCGCTCTATTTGTTCAAAATGCGTGATTTTCCAGAATGCACAATGAATTGGTAAGCATTGTTGTGCTTCTTTAGATGAAAAAGCTGGCTATTGAATCGGTTATGCTAATAAGAAAATATACAATTTACAGCATCCTAGGCTACTCTGTCTCTTGTCATCCAAATTGGATCAAGACTATGATTTCCTGCATTTTGTAAGTTTTGTTAACTGTGTTTTGCCTAAGAGCTTGGGCTGATAAAGACTAGGCAAATGCTAACTGTTCACATTAATCATATTATGACAAAAAGAAGGAACCACATAACAAAATTACCATCTGAGTCACAGAAGTATCCTCCAGTACACATCATGCACTCTCCCACAGTCTGTAGCTGAGTTCCGTTGCTGAAGGTGCCGGCAGGGCAAGGGAAGCTGGTCTTGACCCCAGTGTTACCTGGACAGTAGTAACCCTGTGGACAGTCTGCTGGGACTGTCACACCGTCTCCAGGGATACCAGACAAGCTGGCTACTTCAGCTGGGTCACAGTACCTAGGCACAAGTAAAAATTGTGTACACTCAAAATAACGAAATATTACATCTGTATCAACATTGTAAATTTCTATGTAAAAATGCAGCAAACACGTCGCTGAATATAAACAATTTTGTTGATAACTCTAAGACTTCTAACGTAGAAACACTTCCATCTATGATGCTCCTTTTGTAAAGGTCAAAATAAAAGAAAGTATTGAACCCAAGGTTAACAATTTACTAATACAGTAGAACATGACTATGGCAGCACTCGCTACAACGGCACCCGTTACAGCGGGACCTTACCGGAATCCCCTTTTTCCCCCTATGTAGACTCAATTACCTGTGCTCGGGTTTAGCGGGGCAAGGAAAGGCCCAAACACGGATACAGCGGGATCCGGGGGGCAAAAATCTAATATAATCCAACTACTGTGGGCAGGGGGAGGCATCAAGAGCACTAAATATAACTACCATTGACATCATAGCAAAATTGCTGCTCTGAAGAAAACCCTAACCCTCTGCATCCCTTCCTCGATTTTGAATTTCGGACTACCACATTTTGCTTATGATGTTGTTAGTGACTGAAACAATGGCCTCTTCCTCTTCATGGGAGGTAATCATGTGAAGTCAAAAAAAAATTTCAGCAATTCCCGTTAGCCGGAACTCATTTACAGAGGGATTTTTCTTCTAGAACTAAAAGTCTCGCTATAGCCATGCTCTACTGTATTTGGTCCCAATATTTGAACCAGAGACTAAAAAAAAACCAACCTCTCAAAAGTCAAATTTCCTGAAGGCAAAATAAACTTACAAACATGACTGCTGCCATAAAAGTGAATAACACGTTCATTTTACTTACCCGTTATTTCTAAAAAAAAAAAAGCTACAGATTTCATATTGACACCACCAAGATAACAACACTGATGCATCCATTAAAGATACAGTCAGTCATGAAAAACTCATTTAAGTCCCAGAACTTACTTATATCCGTATTGTATGCACAACCCACTTTGCACAACTCACCTTCCTGCAGGGCAGTTCTTGCAAACACTCTGGGCTTCTTCATCCTGGTAGTAGCCAGGGTCACAGGTGATAGGCTGACCACTAGCCACAGGGCAGTAGTGACCCAAAGTGCAGTTGTACTCAGCTGGTGCTGGACTCTCTTGACCAGCTGGACAGTAGTAGCCAGCACTGCATGGGCCTGTGTAGTTGGTGTTGCCTGTGCCAGCACAGTAGTATCCGGCAGTACACGCGTCACAGTTGGACACATTGACATTCCCAACTGTGTTACTCATTGTGCCAGCAGGACATGGGGTTGGCGTGCCAGAGCCCGACTCACAGTAGTGACCAGCTGGACAATCAGTGGCTGGTGGGTCTGGCCTGCTGTCCCCTCCAGGACAATAGAAGCTGAAACAGGAAAATTGGGTGTATGAGGGAATGAATGGAGCTTATTCTTCACAATAAACTGTCATCTAACCCTAAGAGTGTATGTTCACGGTTTCCATTCCACATTAATTTGTTTGCTTTTCTAAATGAAACAAATGGAATATGGTTCCTTACAAATCTAATGATATGCATCACCCTAAATATAGGGCAAAAGTTGACGGTAAAAAATTATCAAGGACTATACACTACAAGGTATTTACAGGGTTGGGGTAAAGTAACGAGTAATGCGTTACTTTTTGTAATGCACTACTTTTTCGAGTAACGCAGCAGTAACACAATTCATTTTGGGGAAAAAAACTGATATTTAGTCAATATATAAACAAACAACAAGTAACGTGTTGCTATTCTGCTCCATCTTTCCATGTCAATTATACAACACTTGAAAACGATAGCCTCTTGATTGTACTAATGACTAACTCACCCAGCATTACAAGGTCCCTCAGGAGCATCCAAGCCAGCAATACTACAATAGTGTCCTGCAGTGCAGTCCACAGGGTATGTGGTACCACTCGGGCAGAAGGTGCCCGGCCAGCACTGACCACCCGTGTAGTTAGCCAGTGGACAAGAGCACTGAGACAAGTTGGCTGTGCTGTTGTCGCTGAATGTGGGCATGGAGGCAAAGGCTCCACTGGTACAGTACCAGCCCGCACTGCAGTTGCCAGATGGAGAAGACAGGCCGTCGGCTGAGTGGGATGAATGTAAGATATGGAGTGAATAACAGATAAGACCACTGGCTTGGCCTACAGGAAATAGTAAAATATACACTCGAAACAGCCCCCTTCACTCCACCCTTCCCCCACTGACAAATCACTGATATCAAAATGTCGATCAGTCATACACTAAGCGTACTCTAGAGGAAATAAACAACATCTCTGCTGTTCTCAATCCACCGTGCTGATGTTTCATTCCCTTAGTCAGTCCTTTTATTCCTAAAAGCAGCACAAAAAAACATGTTATGACAGTTGCAAAAATGTATCAAATGTATGATCAAGCAAAGACTTACAGACATAATTATTTGCAAGCAAAATCAATAATAATGCTACAAAATATGACAAATCAGTGATAAAGTTGACAAACATCTGCCAAGTGAAAACTCACTCTCGCAAAACTCTCCTGGGGGACAAGGGAGACAATCTGCATCATCCTGGCTGCCATTGACTGGGTTGTAGCTACCCTTAGGACATGGGAACTCATAGGGCTGTGTGGTGCCCAGCGGGCAGTAATAGCCAGAGGGACACAGCTGTTGGTAATCTGTAGAATTCTCCACACAGTAATAGCCGGCAGGGCACGGGGTACATGTAGCCTGCTGGGGACTGTCGCTGTAACGAGAGAAAAGTTGGTGAGGCTTCAGGCAAAAACACACGAAAATTGGCTGAAAAATTGCAAAGTAAAACAGAGCCTGATCAATAATAATAATAATGGGTTGCATTTATATGGCACATGTCCCCACTCGACAGCAGGCTCTTTGCACTTTAAAATCTACTATATCAATTGTAATGTATATAAAGAATATTTCCGATTTCTCAAAAAGAGAAATTTGACTCATGAAATCTTGACACCAGTATGAAGATGCAACCTCGGATTTCATGCATAAAATGATATGAGAGCCAACACATGAAGGCTAATATCAGGGACATATAACAATACATTTTGCACGTCCATCTTTGTGAATATTTTGTTCAATAATGAGAAATATTTCTGTAATCTAGTACAAATGGTGCCAAGTAATTTCATCCAGCAGCTGCTAAATGTCTCTCAGTGCTTATTTATATAAACTGTATATAATCTCTTTTTATCCGTATCTGTACGCCTACAGTCAAGAAGATAAAATATTACCTCATTTGGTATTAGATACTAACCTGTATTGACCAGCTGGACAAGGTATGGGCTCTGCAGTGCCAGTGGGACAGTAGTGACCAATAGGACAGATTCCTCCATCGCCTGTGTGACCACCAGATGGAGTGGCTGTGTCCACACCTGAACAAAACAGGAGATAAAGTTCATATCAGACAAA
This sequence comes from Phyllaplysia taylori, assembly GCA_032273245.1. NCBI lineage: Eukaryota > Metazoa > Mollusca > Gastropoda > Aplysiida > Aplysiidae > Phyllaplysia > Phyllaplysia taylori. The sequence goes on along the minus strand of JAUKPP010055504.1, from coordinate 13,591 downwards.
GCCATTTTCCTATGTTGAACACATCTAATAACTCAAATACTCAGTGAAATAATGGTTCCAACAATTGGTCTGTTTCTCTTATTCAAGCATTCATTCTCAGCTTTGTATTCTCTCTTCTACTTTAAAATACTTATCCCCAACTGTTCTTATTCAGAAGCCAGTGCCATTTGGTGATATTCCTAGGAGTCTTTCTTCTCGCAATTGAATTGACATGACCATTCCCTTTGATCTGGTCCCTTCTGTTACACATAAAGTTATTGACTGGGTAAAAAATATTATCCAGCCCTCATTGTGCGATGAAAAGAAAAAACCCACCAACTATATTGAATGGGTACACAAACTAAGAAAATGAAAAGCTTCCACTATTTCATGAAATATAATTAAATAGATGTTTACAAAATCTTATTGTCTTCTTATCTTATCAGCACTATGTAATTGAGAGATTTGGAGAACATGTCGTCCATACAAAAATGTGATATAACAAAAGAAGTAAATATAACTACACAGAGATTATAGCAAAATTCATGAGAAACCACGACGAACCTGCCCGACAGTAGTAACCAGATGAACAATCCCCAGACACAGAGCTGAGTTGCGGGGTGAGGCAGAACTTGCCACCATCACAAGATGTACATTGAGACACATTGGCCATGCCGTACAGTGGATTGTACGTGCCGGCTGGACATGGCTGGAGGTCAGCGCCTGTCTGGTATGGGCAGTAGTAGCCTGGAGGGCATAGGTCTGCCCGGTCACGATTCACACAGAAGTAACCTGGAGGAAAATGAGGGGAGAACAGGGGGTTGTCAATATTTGTTTTATGTGTATGAAGTATAGGAATTGTGTATGAAGTATAGGAATACCCAAGGATGCTATTTTACTTGTGGAAATTACAAAGATACACAAGGGCAAGATATATTTATATTATTTCCCATCCAAACCAAAGGCGTATTCTTCTCAGCATACAAAACTCTTAACTTGCAATTACTCCAAATCAATTTGAAAATTTTGGTTAAAGAACTGACTGACTGTCATAAGTCAAGCGTAAAAGAGACAAAGTCTACACTTTAAATACGACCCTTTCTTAAAATCAAATTGAGCAAACGTCATGAAAGTCTGGGGGAGAGCAGTACACCAGTGATGAAAAGATACCAATTAGATAATAAAAAACACAGACATTTGAAGTTTACCTTCAGGACAGTCATAGCACTGAGCAGCCCCAGAGTGGTTGGTGTATGTCCCATTGGGGCAGTAAATGTGTTGAACTGACTGCTGTGGGCAGTAGGAGCCAGCTGGACAGATATCTCCAGTCACTCCATCTATAGGGGCTGATGAGTTGGCGCCACTCACGCAGTAGAATCCTTCATCGCATGGACCTGCCACGGCGCTGCTGCCTGTACTGTTACAGTAGAAGCCTGGGTCACATGAGGAGCAATCCACCAGGGCCACTCGCTGGGTGAAGGGTTGATACGTGCCTTGAGGACACGCGCTAGGTTGGTAGCTGTGCTCTGGGCAATAATAACCTGATGGACATTCATCGCCGTAGGTCTGACTTACTGGGTTCGCCTCCTCTGATGCGTTAGTGCAGTAGTAGCCAGCCAGACAAGAGCCATTGGGTGCAGACAGACCAGACTGGGCACAGAACTCCCCTGGAGGACAGAATGTGCAGTCTGATAAGGCTTGCAGTTGGTCTCGGTCTCCGTATGTTCCCTTAGGACATGGAGCAGGAAGGGAAGAGCCCTCGACACAGTAAGAGCCTTGAGGGCACACCCCTCCTTGACTGTTGTCTGCCGGTGATGGTGATGTCTGGTTGAGCACACAGTAGAACCCTGCATTACACAAGCCTGTTGGGTAAGTGATGCCTGGAGCTTGGCAGTAATAGCCTGGGGAACAGGCAGAACATTCACTCTCACTCTCCAGCCCTGTCGCATTTCCAAATGTTCCGAGTGGACATGGGTTTTCTTTATCTGTCTGGGTACCATTAGGACAGAAATAGCCTGCAGGACAGTCCTTGGGAGTAACAACACCATGTGATGGTGCACTAACGCCACTCTGCTGCTCAGTAACAGCCTCGGTCTGGTCACAGTACATTCCTGCTGGACACTCCACACAGCTTCCCTGACCGGTCAACGGCTGGTATGATCCTGAGACACAAGGACTTTGGTCTGGGCTGCCTCGTGGACACTCATGTCCAGCCAGACATTCATTGCCTGGAGGCTGTGGCACGGTCTGGCCCTCCGGACAGAACCAGCCTTCATCGCAGTCATCTACCGGTTGGTCAAGACCTGGGCTGGAGCAATAACGGCCAGCAGTACAAGGCAGACAGTTAGTGACGTTTTGGTTGTAGAAGAGGCCTGAATATGTTCCAGCATCACATGCAATCGGGGCTGAGCTGCCTTCTGGACAGTAGTAACCTTGTGGACAGGCATCTCCGAATGTCTCGTTGACTGGGTTAGGGATGGTAGCATTGCCGCTGCAGTAATACCCAGCATAACACTTTCCTGTCTCATTCGCCAGGCCATCCGCATCACAGTAATAGCCACCTGTACAAAAACAAAGGCATTCAAAATTTTAATCAAACTCAACATCATGATCATATATAGAATAAAATTTTCAGTTTAACCATTTAGCCCCTGACTCACTTTCACCAAGCCCACAGTGAAACCCTAGGATAAGGGTAATAACTCCGTAGAAATGAAAGGTTGATTTTTTTGTAAAATTCATTTTAAAAAAACATTCATAGTATAATATTGAAAGTGTGCATGTGAGAAGACAAATGGATGAAAATTATTGTGAGATGATTGTTTCGTATATGTACCATGATTGTGACACAAAAATAAATTGTGGAAGTGAGAAAATGCAAACTTTCTTCACAACAGTCTATTCTACATCTTCATGCGAAGATTCTTCTCCTTCTCTCTTTCTCTCTCTCTCTCCATTTCTCTCCTCATCCCCCTCCCACGTGGCTAGTAGCACAGTTGGTAGAGTCAGGAAAGCTCTAGCGCCCTACGCACACAGTGCCTAGATCTACAGGTAATGTGTAATGATGTGCTTGGACACCAGCTGCGTGAGGACGGGCGTGGTGGGATCTCAATCCCCCTCTTGTGTTTGTTTTCCCATTGTGCTCATGGGGTGATTGAAGTTCGAGCCAACGGGGGTAGATTTGATCTGGTTTTTCAAGATGAATTTTTCGAGACATCCCTAAGTGGTCTACAATTTGTAAGCCGTTTACTGGATTAAAATCAAGTAGTGGCCGACACAGCAAAACATCCACATAACTCCGCTCCAAGGGTGAACCTGGCGGCTCCGTGCAACTTAACTGCAGGAGCTATATGGTTAACATTAACATGACCATGGCACAAAAATAACATGAATGCCTTGCTTTTCACGAGAAAAAGCACAATCCAGGGCTATTAAATTCAAGACATAAAACTGCAAGAACAATCATTTCCATGAAAGAAAAGAATTAGGTATGGGAAAAACTGTTATAGATGTATAAGATATCCTCAATATAATTCTGTCCATTTTTTTCCCCACAAGAAATATATATGTTAAATCTAATGGCCCTTGCAATTTGGCATTAAAATTATCAAGGAAACCTGTTAGATTACTGTGATCAAAGTAACAACCATAAAATAAAGAATACTGACCAGTGCAAGATGTCGGAGCAATAGACCCTTCAGGACAGAAGGTTCCAGCCTTGCACTGACCACCAGTGCTCTGAGCTGGGCAGTCACATGAGCTCCCTGTGTCATTTCCAAGATGGACTGGACGAGATGACCAAGCACCAGATGTGCAGTAATAGCCACTGGCACAGAGTCCTGAAAAGCAAAGGTAGGAACAATAAATGACAGATTGTTTACATACAAAATCAATCTGATGATTAACCTAAATATTAGACTACCAACAAAACTTACACTGTTGAAAACTCCATTGCTGGGGGAGTTTCCCAATTTATCTCCGGGGATATGGAAAATCTTTGCCTCGATGTAAAAACAAAGCAGGCATTTGGATTTGTGGAAACAATGGAAAACTTATGCAGTTACATTTGGAATTAAGTGAATAGACACAACTAATATGAGATTAGCAGACAACAAATGCGGAAATTAATAGCCTAACTTGTTAACCGAGTTTCAAAACAGAGTTCTGTGAAAAGAATGGAAATAATGTTTAAAAAATTTGTTGTTAAAAACAAGACAGGAAACCAATGGCATTCCTGTAATGGATTGCATTTATATAGCGCATATTCCTTGCTTGAAAGCAAACTCTATGTGCTTTGAAAATCTATTATTATCCTAGCAGACTAATGTCACTCAGAAACACTCTCAACTCCCTGGGAAGCATACTATAAAAAGCCTACAAAACTACTATAATCAATGTATTTTCCATTTGAGACCTAGTGCTCTGACTGTGCTGTCAATGTTAATACGATATACTGACCTGTAGGCTGTTCCAGACCTGGCCCATCACAATAGGAGCCTGGTGTACACAGCTGACAGGCCGAGTCACTGGAGCTGCCACTGGCGTTGTTATATGTGCCATTAGGACATGGATACTGGATGTCAAACTCTGTGCCCTCAGGGCAGTAATGACCTGTGTGAAATGGAAAGAGAGTTAATGCTTGTTATCATGTGCTATTTCCTATTAATTTGAAAAATGCAAAGGTCTGTGACATTCAAATTAAAAGTTTACATAAAAAAACAGCAATATAGTAATGCATTTAAATGCTTCACTATAAAGGCAACAGACAGAGTTAATTAAAAACAAAAGTAAGGCAAAAAGCACCTGCCATGAAAAGAATTCATTCTCTATGCGATACTTTAAAAACTCTTAACAATCCTATACTTGTTGTGTGGCCCAGTCTAGCCATAGCAGAAAAAGACAATGAAGTAGATGGGCCATATGAAAATATTACATGCAAAACTGGTCAATTTATGCTTGAAAATATATGGCGTGTTCAAAAGGACTGTGTGGTAGATGCACAATAAGATACTACCCACAGGGAAACATTGAAATCCAAAGTAGTACATTTATACTTGGAAATGTATCCTTCAAGTTTACAGCACAGTGTGGAAGGAAAGGATTATTGCATGACCCATGAAGAAACATCACCATTAAAACAAGTCTATTTACCTTTAGGACATGTAGTGATGCTATTGCTGCCAGCCACACAGTAGTAACCTGGAGGGCAGACTGTGCAGTTTGCGGACTGCTCCACAGATGTGTAGGTTCCTGCTGCACACTGCTGAGGTGTGCTGGAGCCGGCGACACAGAAAGATCCTGTGGGACATGGCCCACCTGATGATGTCACGGAGCTGGGGTTGGAGATGTTGGAACCTCCCGAGCAGTAGAAACCTGGGAGAAATAAAATTAATGTACAAGTTTCCAAAATTTCTTTTTTCTAAAATAAAAGTGACAGAACTAAATCAATTTATTCATCCCCACAGGGACATTTTTCTTACAACTATAGTTTGGATGCTACAAAAAAGCAAAGACACTCATAAATCTTTGAAATACTGCTTATAATGGGTTCAAAGAGCAATAGCATGATAAGAGTGGTTTGTCTTTGATATTGTTGAAGTTTTACAGTACTGTTGAGACTGAAATTTTACTACGTTTTTGGAAAGTAGATTAGAAAAATAGTAACACCTCAAAAGAGGTAAAAATAAAAAAGTGATAAGATTGCAGTCAGTTCACAATTTCTACATTACCTGATACTGGCCTGAAGTTGATTTGAAATGCAGTGCCCCATTAGTAATAACATTGTGAAACAAATACAAATTTAAAACTAGATGAGCTCATCATCCAATCACAGCTTTGACAACTGTTTACTTCATTGCAGCAACAGAGCTCTAAAGTTCACAACACCTACCTGCATCACAAAGACCAGTTGGATAGTTCAGGCCAGGCACAGGACAATGATAGCCTGGCAAGCAAGTCTGGCACTCGGCCTCAGCGGTCAGTCCTGTGCCGTTGTTAAATGTGCCTGCTGGACAAGCCTCAGGCTCTTGAGTTTGCTGGACGCAGAAGTGACCCTCAGGGCAGACACCTGTGGGAGAAGTCAACAGAAAAAGAGGGAGTGAATCAATCAGCGTGTTTGGAAATATCTGCCTCAAGGAACTACAAAACTATGTATCTGAAAGCTCTGGATAACTTTAGACAAAACCTTTGACCTACTGCTCAAGACACCAGAAATAGTACAATAAAACTGAACATAGCTATAAAAAAAATGCTTATACAAACTTTTATCATAGTAGAATGTCACAAATCAAAACCTCAAATTGCCATCGATCGGGAAAGTAAGACAGAATTTTTTTCAAAATCAAAACAACATAATTTCTTTCTAAATCTGTACTCATATCAATGTTAGTGGTGGCAAGAAAACAATTTTTTGTCATAGAACTCAGATAATATTGTCACTCTTCCCTCCATAATATTGTACATTTTTTTTCAAATTTTTCCATTGGTCACAACAAGATCTTAAACATACCAGCATCCCCTGCTCCAAGGCCTGAAGGCTGAGCACTGTCAGATCCAGAGCGGCAGTAGAAGCCGGCATCACACTGCCCAGAAGTTGTGGTCAGGTTGACCGTGTCACAGTAGAAGCCACCAGTACACTGGGTGCATTGCGTCACATTAGCCAGACCCACACTGGAGCTGAAGGTGCCGGCAGGGCAGGGCTGCCACACAACACCAGTTCCTGAGAATAACATGCAACGTTGTAGATACGCAAGGTGTTCACTCAAATTCAAATTTTAAAAACCATTTTCAAATTCTTCACTTTGTTTTTTCTGTCTCTTTTTCTTGATAATTTATATATATATTTCATTCATTCTATTCATAATAATTTACCCTGAAGATTTTTTCATCCCTTTTTAGTTTCTATATTTAAGTATTTGCATTTTCCTTCAGCTCAACTATAATATAGTTACCTCAAGCAGTCTTTTGATATTCCAGTAGTTTCTTAAAGGAAAGAATAACAAATAGATTAGTCTACAATTTCTCCTCTTGGGAAAAATCCAGCCAACTTCTTGACTTGTTGGTTGGTTGATTAATTTTGGTTTAATGCCGCAGACACCCCACAGTTGCTTGACTGATATACTGTATTGAAACAATAAATGTTATCAAGACACATTATTCCCTAATTTGATGAAATTTTAAATTCAACTAAATTAAACAATACTATCTGGCTTGCATAAAACCTTAACTTCCTTGGTTCCATTGATACAAAATTTGCCTTGACCAAGAAACACAAAGGAGACAGTTCCTCACCTTCAGGGCAATAGAACCCAGCTGGACAGTCGACAGGTGGAGTCTGTCCATTCACACAATAGTGGCCTGGAGTACAGGGCAAGCAAACTTCATTCAGCTCCGTGTCAGTGAATGTACCATCAGCACAAGGAATTGGTTGACCGCTTCCCTCTGGACAGTAGTAACCCACTGGACACTTGTTGCCTGTCACTCCATCAATGGGTGCACTGGTTGTTGCATTGCCACTGCAGTAGTACCTAGCGGAGCAGTTTGCCTGTGGGGAGGTGAGGCCGGGCACTGGGCAGTACGTACCAGGCTCACAGCTGGCACACTCACTCTCTTGCTGCAAACCTGGTGGGGGAAAAAAAGCAGAATTTTGTGCAACCTCAAGTTTGGCTTGAGCATAGAGGGTAAAAGTAGCTTTTAGCAAACCAAAAAGAAAATGAGATACGCAAATCCTTCCTCCAATGAAATTACTCATGAAACTGGGCAATGGTAGATACATTTCAGTTACTTTTGTACCATCAAGTCAAACATAAATTGCTTACATAAATTTCGCTTGAACTTAGATGGTAAAAGTAACTTTTTGCACACAATAAACAACAAGTCCTGGGGGGGGGGGGGGGGGGGGGGGGGGGGGGGGGGGGGGGGGGGGGGGGGG
>JAUKPP010055393.1:0-16644 GCA_032273245.1 Phyllaplysia taylori | reverse complement strand
ATCAAACGAGCGGTTGTTGAGAAACCTTGCTTCAAACACATCTACTATTTTTTAAACGGACAAAACTAGCGTTAGCCTCCATCTTGATTCATTGTTGAGAGCCAAGGAGTGAGTTGCTAGGGCGCGCTACGTCACACTTTCCCGGTCAATTACATGTATCAATTCAATTTCTTGTTGAGGATGTTTGTAATTTTTTATGTTCTGAAACAGTGCTATGGATACTCTCTTTACTCTCAGGCTTCATTTTCTTCAAAAGTGTGCATGGTGCACACAGATTAGTGAGTCAAAAGCTTGAACCTGCTCAACTCTCCCAACACTGTGGCTCAACTCACCCACCAAAAAGGAAGAGTTGTGCCACTTTAGGTGACGTAGGAAAACTGCAGATTGTTATGAATCAAACAAAGTCACAACCTAGGATATTCATGAATGTTGTTGGCAAAATAAATGGAGCGAATGCTGACCACTTCCCAAGCTTAGTTGCTTTTAAAATAAACACGTGAAGACAAAAAATCTGTAAAGTGGCACAACTGTCCCGCCTCTCCCCTACATATCTTAATAATGCCTGTTATACCACCATTGAAAACCCACTCTCACTTACGCTTCACTTGGCAAAGTGTACGTTTCGCCATCGTGTTGATATGCACGCAACAAGTTCACCCTCGCACGCGACACACCATATGGGAGGATAACTGCGTAAATTAGCTCATCATGTTGTCCAATATGTGTATAGCCTCCCTTGTTCTGTTCTCATTGTACCACCATTCTCTCTATATAAAGCCAGCTTTGGAATGGTTCCATGGTTGGCGGTTTAACAAGGTTTTACTGTAACACTAGTAACAGTTAACACTGACAGAGCAAAGAGCAAACCTCTTACGTCAAAATTGGTTGTACCAATTAGTTATGGCTTAATGCAGGAACATTAAGTCCTGTGCTGTTCATAGCAAGACATCTAACACCGGGCAGTCACAAAGCAACAATGCCCCATTGTGAATCACCTAACTTTCATAAATAACAACTCCAAAATAAACAAAATCCATCTAATAAAAGCCTACCGCCTAAGAAATAGATGAATGGTATTTCTTCACATGAACAAATATTTTGAGCGGAATTTTAGAAAATTTCCTGAGTAAAACAGTTTTTTTTTCCTTTTCTTGTAAAATTCATGTTTTCAGATTTAGGTGGTTTAAGCCCAAGATATAGACTAAAAAGCAAGGTAACTTATAATATAATAGCTGCGTCGCCGACATCGCCCAGGTAATAATAGGAGTATTACACAAAGAGAGAGAGAGAGAGAGAGAGAGAGAGAGAGAGAGAGAGAGATAGAGAGAGAACATAAAGAGCATGATCCCGAAGTTTCAATCCTCATAGTCGGCTGCATGCACGTATAAGAATTTGGAGTTCACATCAGTGTGTGAGGAAAAGTTGCAAGACCCACTCATGTCAAACACATTTTGAACGCATGTCTATTGTTTCGTTTCTCAGTGGAATTATTATAAAGGCCCAAGAAGGACGGGAACTTTTTTCGTCAAATATATTTTTATAAATTCAGGAAATGAATAAATAAAAATCGAAGGCCGTCAAGAGAACCTATCGATCTTTTTGCAGGCAACTGCTAACCTTCAATTGTGTAGCTATCGTAGTTTGAGAAAAATGACATGTGTGTTTCCAAGTTTCCAAATATACAGGGTATTTTTTTTATATGAATCGATTCTAAATTGATATAACTCAAAGACGACAGGAGATAGAAATACTGCTTTCTGTCCATTAATCCTCATCCATTTAAGTTTTTTTCTGGTACCAAAATCAGCCGATTTCATGAACACACTGTGCGACAGCGCCAGTTTACGTGAACAGGCCCCGATTTTTAGCGCGCAGAAATGACGCTAATCTGCTATTTACCATGCGCGTCTTGTGCGTTTACAAAGGAGATCGCACACCTTCAGTTGTGAGAAAATTCTAACTAAGCACAACAAGAAAGGCACAATCCAAAACTCAATTAGAACTTGGAATCAAAATTTGGTAGAAATCGGTACTGTAATGGCTGTAACAACAAAGATAGCAAGGAGTCAACATGCGATTTCCTTTGTGCCCGATCAATTGAAAAAGACGACTTCACTTTGATACTCCCAGAAACATCCATCTCCTTTTAACTTCAAAGAATAAAACTCAAATTTTGTTTTCGTAAAACATGAACCAAGAGCTTGTTAGACATTTGTCCTTTTAGAAAAACAGTTTTAATAATTTCTTAATTGCCTTACGATGGTTTCTATCAGTCCTTCTCTTTGGCATGCCAGTTCGCTGTTTTGACGCCTTGACCTAAAAAGGGCTATGTTCCGTTGATTCCTTTTTAAAATGCCGTCTTTATCAACACAATCTTATCAAGTATCCCAGACCAAACTTAAACGGCCAGAGAATGGTATGCAGAAAACCATTTACTTTTATCTCTTACCGTTTTTGAGTTATTCAAGTTTAGAATCGATCAATATAAAAAATGCCTGAGGCTATTCCCTCCACTCCCTCGTCCTCCTCTCTCTGACCTGCGACGTCACCTTCATTCACTTATTTCTCCCTTCTGGGGGGGACCGGCACCATCGCCTCAACTCACTCCTCCTCCTAACTCTCGTCCTCTTTCCCACTGGTTACGTTTATAGTGGGGCAGGCGGTGGATTGCCGTGCGAGTTGATCATGCAGGAAAAAAACTCCTACAACTACAAGACAGGTAACAAGGTTTCCTCATTTGAAGAAGACATTATTTTTTGGCAGACAAACTTTCTCCTCCTCCTCTTCTCTCTGGCCGCCTCCACCTTACTTCCCCCTCTTTTTTCTCTCTCTGGCTGGCGCTATCGCCTCTTTATCCTTGGTGTCAAACCTCTGACCGGCCCCTCCCCCTCTTGTCTATCTCTCTCCCTTTCTCTGACCGGCCAAGACGCCTCTCCCTCACTTCCTCCTCTCTCTGACCGGCGTCCCCCTTCACTTTCTCCTCCTCCTGTCTCTCTCCTTGACTGGCACCACACCCTGTTTCTCTCTCTCTGACCGGTGCCTCCCCCTCTCTCTGACCGGCGGCTCCCCTTAGTTTCTCCCCCTCTCTCTGACCAGCAACTCCCTTTATGTCTCTCTCTGACCGACGCCTCCAAACTGTCTTTCTGACCAGTGCCTCCCCCCCCTTGTCTTTCTGACTGGCGCCTACCCCTCTTGTCTCTCTCTCTCTTCAGGCGCCTACCCCCTCTATCTCTCAGACTGGCGCCTCCACCTTCGTCTCTCTGACCCGTCTCTATCTCTCTCTGACCGGCGCCTCCTCCTCCGTCTCTTTCTCTCTCTAACCGTTGCCTCCACCTCTATCTCTCTCTCTGACCCACGCCGCCTCCTCCCTTCACTCCTGTTCCTCTCTCTACGGCAGGCAACCCCCCCCCACCCCCCCTCTCCCCTGCTTTTTCCTCTCTTTGCCTCCCCTTACTTCCTTTTCTCTCGTGCCGGCAACTTTTCCTCTTGTGGGCGCCTCCTAACACTTCTCCCCCTTTAACAGGCCAGCGAACGGCATCATTGCCTCCCCTCCCTTACATATTCCTTCTTTTCTCTTTGGACGGTAACTGGTGCCGTCGCCTTGCCTCCTCTCTCTGGCCGGCCAATGGCGCCTTCTTTGTTGCCTCCACACACTCAAAATTAAAGACAGGTTTTAAAAATTGCTGTCACTTTTGACAGCCCACAGAGGTCTGTTTTGTGTTATTCGGTCATTACATTCATTTGCAAGTTTAAATTGATTGACAGCGGTTACTGATTGTCCCATGAACTACTAGGCTCTATTGAGAAAAAGAGAAGATGCGCTCTTTCTGTTAGCTAAAAATCGTTGCGCTCTCCAAAGAATGCTAACGCGATCTGACAAAACGCCCTTTTCGAAAAAATCAAGTAACTGCGAAAATCGCGTTTTAATTTTCGTGCTCATTACAAGAAAGCTAAGGTGCCTGTCTTCGTAATTTTTCCCACCATAATGAACAATATAACTATTTTTTTTCAAATTTTGAACAACTTAACTTTTATAGTTTGATCTTGAGATCAATAAAAGACATTTTAGAAGCTATCTCAGAGTTTCCCCGATCTGACAAAAAGCCTAAATTTAAGAAAAAGATGTTCAAAATGCCTTTTTTTTTCAACCCAGAGGTATAGCTGATCTGATAAAAACGCCTTCTTTCTATAATACGAAGCCTGGCATGTATAATTTACTAAGGGAAAAAGAAGTTTTCTTTGATTTAGTTTGAAGATTAAATCAAATGTTGCTGACATTGAAAGAGAGAAGAGCGGAATTCAGTTCTGTTTGTCATCTACGTTACCTATGCACTAAAGGTACATAATAGACTATTAGGCCAAAAACTCTTATAAAATGTAGATCGCCCGCCTTCTCCTCCTCCTGTGTCTTCTTTCCATATGCATCTCTCTTGCTGCTTCTTCTTCTTTCCTCTCTTCTTTCTCCCCTCTCCCGGCCAAAAAAACCAATAGCAATAGTTGAAACAAATGGCCATGCGAAGGCATCAAAATCCCTTGTCTATTTAAAATCAATTTCTTCCTCATGGGCTTTACTGGTCTACTGATTTATCAATATCTTCTGGCTGATGTTGTTCTAAATATGGAATATCGTTATTCAAGAAACAAAAATGTAAGACCAAAATCAGTCTCATTTCTCGTGGATACCAGCGTCCTTCCTACCTTAGCCTACTCGGTGGCCTAGTGGTTAGCGGATGCCGGAGTCGTAATCGTGAGGTTGCGGGTTCCAATCCAAACTGGGTCCCAACATTGTGTCCTAGGAAAAGGCACTTTGCATGAATTTTCCTCACCACACCCAGGTGTCAATGGGTACCTGGCTATGGACAGCGAAAAATATTGTCAGTACATTAAATTTCAGAGCAAGTAAAAAATAAGAAAGGCCTGTTGTCAATGAGCATATTTTCTAAATGTCATTGACTTTGATGGGGGGTAGTAAATACATTGATCTATTTTATATTGCAGTAAATTGTATCCCAATATGAGTATTGTTTACTGTGTAATGTATTACTATTATTCTGTTCTTTGGCGCTGCACGGTGGCGACCACCAATGGGTGTGTATATGCATAGTTTGAATGAATAATATTGAATAGTGTTACCTATATCCATACTTCTCATTACATGTATGTATTATCACTTGTATGAATATACATGTGTGTGCACACCATTGCAAAATGAATTTCCCCACGGGGATAAATAAAGATGACTTTTCTTTCTCGACTCCCTTAAAAGAGCATCCATGCTTAAAATATATCAAAGAATATTCAACGCTCTCGAGTTTTGGATAGTTTTTATCAGGGTTTTTTCAGCCTCTTGATTCATTTACACGATGATGCGAATGGTACTGGAAAGTAGAAATTGATAGGATAACGATAGCGTCTAGTCTTGTGATGGCAAACTAAGGCGTGTTGTGAGACTGGCAAATAAATTTCAATAAAGTTCACAGAGACTAATATAGAGCTCAACAACAAGAAAAAGGCATTCATTCTGTCAGATTACTAAGGCCAAAAGTGGGCGCTTGATTTGCTAAAGTTAAGCGTTCTGTAATAAATAAGGCATTCTGACAGATCACCAAAGCCAAAAGTGGGATTTTAGAGTTGCTAAGTTAGGCATTCTGCATTCTGTCAGAAAAAAGGTGTTTTGTCAGATTGCCAATGAGCTAGAAGGGGTTTTATAAAATAAAAATTTGAATCTATTAAAAAGCTACTGCGAATTTCAAAATGATTTTTTGTCAGGTTGAAGGGGGGCATTTACTATCTAATTCTGAAAACATTAGCGTGAAAATGAAACAAGGCGTTTTGTCAGATCGCGTTAGAATGTTTCCATCAGCTTGTGTCGGGACTATATAGGGCGCTGGTTCACCAGAGTGAACTCTACGGTCCAGTTATTTTGGCTGGACCACTTCAGCTACCCATGCCGCCTAGCCAAAATTGTATTTAATTTGTTGATGTTTCAGTACTCGATAGTCAATAAACAATATTATTCGAGGTTGTAGGGTGAACTCATATCATTCCCATAATAGTGAATGTACTCTGCTGCCGTTTTAACCCTCCAGCGCCCCATAGTGACAATTATGTCGCACCACAAAAAGGAATTCGAAAAGGTTTTAAACTGTCTGATCGTTCTTTTTTTCTTTCTAACAACCCTCTTTCTTCAACCCCTATATATTCTATCCCTGCCAGTTGCATCAAAAGATCAATGATTAGTTATATCTTTTGCAATTTATTGAATGATTGGAAAACAATACGACAAAAATAACACTGGATACAAGTCTGTTTCCTTGAGATGTGTCATTTTGGATAAAGAATAGTAAGTTTCTTATACAAATCAAAGCAAAGCGACCTATTAAGTTACTTTTCCGCGATTTTTAGTATCAACCTAAACGACCTTTGTGAAGAAATCTTTTTTTTTCTATCAAAAGGAAGTTGGTGTGGGCAGTGGAGGTTTAACAGAAACTTAAAATATGTATTGGACCGCTTGGAATGGAATTACTTAAGGTCTTACCAAAGAGCTTATAAATTCATAAAGAGGGGTAAGCTGAGTTTGGATTAGTAAGCGGAGGGGAAAGAAAAATGTATGCGCAAAAGAGTTCAATAATTCCCGCATCGGCGCATTACCACATAAGCTCACATGATGCGGAAGAATAAAAATAACTAGAATAATGACGTGGCTGTTATGAATCAATATATCACTAATTCATAGGTTTTAGGTTAATAATAATTTTGATGAGGTTTTCTGTTTGCTTGTGCACTCTAAAATAAGTTGACGTCTTATTCTTTTCATCTGGTTGTTATTTAGAAGTATTTATTTTTAGAGAAGCCAGCTTTTTTGCCTTTTAAGCTTGGACCATAGCAGGGTGGAGCTGAGCACCTTGCCGGATAGGCACCATGTTTGTAGTCAAAGGAAGCATGAAGTGAGCACGATTTTGAAAATCCGCGCATTATCACATGATTGCACTTTGCATTGAAGTTGTGTCATAAAGGGAGGTAAGTTACGGCTCTCGGTATTCCTTCTCGCTGGTCTTACCTTTCACTCATGGAACAAGGTAGAAAATACTAAGTTACAACTCATAGGAAACAAGAACAAAATCTGGGACTTTATATATAGAGCTGACTACTGTATTTACAGTTGCCCTGATCCAGTTTGTACATTTTTTTAAACATGGAGGTAATTGAAACAAAGAGGGGAGGAGCATGTCTGGTGAAAGAAAACTACCGCTACAGGAAAGACAAAGCAACAAAATCCACTATCCTCTGGCGTTGTTTTTCAGAACGGAGTGTGCCAGCAGATGCACAACAGATTTGGGTATCACTGAACTTTTTATCATCAAAGGAGCATAACCAACTGCCCGAAAAACAAGAAGACATAGACAAAGACGAGGCAAGAACTTCAGTGAAAAGAAAAGCGATTGAAAACCTGAATATGTTAGCAGTGGAAAAATCGCATGTACTGAAGGAGCCAAATTTCCGCATTGACAAGGTTTTCACCACTCTTGATGGAACGCTGTTGCCCATCTCAAACATTCCAGTCAAAAGACTGACAATAAAATTTATCTATTATGTTTGAAACCGAGAATTTATGCTGCCTTGTAGAGAGTGCAGTCATACTCGGCGATGCAACTTTTAAATACTGTTCAAAGTTTTTCTTCCAGCTCTGTACTCTACACACTTTCAGAGAAAATGAGCTCTACACACCTCATGTATTATTTCCGTTACCGGACAAAAAGCAAACCACCTACCAAGCCACGTTGTCTGCTGTGGAAAGTAAACGAATTCAACATTCAGCTCAATGTGGATCCGTTCCATGTCGACCTTGAAATTTCAATGCACAAAGCAATAGAAATGTCATACCTTCATGGTTTAGACAAATCCAAGCCCTTGGTCTTACAAGAACGTACAAAGACAAAGATTCAAATCTGGACAACTGCCTTAGCTGCATTTGACCTTACCAGCCATGCCGACCGACAGCGTGGAGGCTGCTTTGCATTTACTCGTGAGAAACTACATTGAGACAAAAAGTACATTCCCGACGTCAATGTGGACTGGAATGTCATCCATGACAACAAATTCATGTGAGGCGGAACAGACAATGTGCAACCCTCACATGTGTCTTCATGGAAGGACTGCAACAAATACAGTGCCAGACAGAGCTAAAAAAGAGATGGACTGTCCCCTTGAGAAAGAAAAGAGAAACACAACGAACCAAACTCTTCAAAGAAGTCCTTTAAGCAAACTGGACAACCAAGAAATCACCACAGATTTTTTTAACAAGTCTTTCCAAGAGAATGCTGCCCCCTCCACACATTTAAATACTCCTCCTTCAAAAGATGTAAATATTCCTGAGCAGTAAATAAACGGTTTATTATCATGTTCTTTTTTTTAACCAGACTATGAACGCAAACAAAACAAGACCATTTTTAATGCGGCCTCATTAAAACTGATGAGACAGTCCAAATGCCTGTGAAACGTGTAACATAATACTATTATTATTATGTGTCCATTTCGTTGTTACTGCCCTTGATCTGATGTGTTTTATTGTCAGCGCCTATTTGTGTCTGTGTGCCGCCCTATCCTTGTGACGTATCATTCTCATGAGTACCGTACCCTGTCAGTCAGTCTTGTTCCTGTACTCTGTGTCGATCGGTTGCGCCCATGTCCAGTGCTCATCTACTTATTAAGATATATGACTTCACTGTGCAAGTTAGTGTTTCCTATGCTTTCCTTTTTACATGTTACAAAACACAGATGGAAAATTATTATGACCAACTAATCGAATAGTTCATCGAATAGCTTGCGAATAAAACATCGCCCCCCGGAATACTGTTTGATGCGTTAAACAATAGGCGGACTATATTCGCTGGTACAAACAGCCCCGTTAAAAGATTGCTCTTTTTTCACAACCACCAGGGAAGAAGTGCCCTGAGAAAAAATAGGCCCCTATTTCCTGGAAGCACAAAAATATTTTTTCTTAGTTTAAACATTTCCAAGCTTGACTGCAACTGAGTCAAAAGTTATCATGGAAAACCTTTTTTATTTTTGGAATGAACAAACTTTACAGGTTCCCCGGTCACCATCGCCTCCTTAACTCTTGTGCATAAACACAAAGGCTCAAGATTTGCGGACATTTTTTGCTTTGGAAGTACAGAAGGAAGAGCTGGAGATAACGTTTCTGCTGGAATGTGGGGCTCCCCCCCCCCCCCCTCCTCAAGGCTAACAAGTTTGGCCCGACATACCTATAAGCAGAGGATGTGAGTCCCAAGGCCCAGGTCTGTTTGTTCTCTATTTTTCTGCTGAGACAGATTTGTCCCTTAAATATTGTCTCATTAAATAAGAATTAGAATACAAAATTTGAAGCGTAAAACACCACCACTATGAACAACAAAACCAAGCTTAGATTGGTAGTTATCTATACATATAGGCCTGTGAGAGAGTCCTGACTGCTGGTGGATTAAAAAATATACACATGTACATAAATCTAACATGGTTTTGGAAGCATTGGGTGAGACGGGATTTTGCTCAATTTAATACTGCCTTTTTCTCATTGTTTTGTGAATACATTAGCCAAATTGTCAATTTTTTATTTTAAGCTATTGCTGCAGTGTCCCCGTGTTCCACTTTTTTTTTTTTAGGAACGTCTAAAAAGCTGTCTTCATGATTGACAAAATATTTTTTTCTCCTCATCTTTTTGTTAAGGTTTGGTGAAACCAATTGTCTTCTTGCAAAGACACTATGAAAAGCGTCAATCCCCTTCTTGTGATGTAGCAATTTACATGGCCAGTTTCTACCTAATTCTTATTATACCAAGTTCCGAGTTATTGGATTTTGGGGTTGTTTTTTTCTCGAGTTTCCTCAGGGCTGTAGCAGCAATTTGCTTTGTGAAAGCACAAAACATTCTTGGTGAGTTAAATATTGGCACCATATCTGCACATGGAAGAGCAAAAAGGGTAATAGGAAATGTCACAGAAGAACTGGGGTTTTTTTTCATTTGACAAAACTTAAAATGGATGTGGATGACTTTGGAGAAAACAATGTTTCTATGTCTCACTAGCTTTTAGCTACTTCAATTTAGAATCGATCAAAACATTTTTTTAAACTACTGTCTTCTTTTGAAACTTATTGAGGGAACAGGTTTAAGCTTTATATTTCAGACGTATATATGACAAAAGCTGTCTTAACATTTTAAAAAGGAATTTTTATGAAAAATAACCTAATTTCTTGTCCTGCATCCGACAAGTTTTTGTTTTTTATTACAAACTGAGCTGCCAGTGACATGCAACTTGGCGAATGGTCCTACTCTCTGAAAGTCTGTTTCCTGTATATATCTGTCATCCCCCTCTTGAAGGGAAGAGGTTGCCTGTAACAACAACATGAGTCTCAAAAATAAAAATAGGAGTGCACCTTGGGGGGTAATCCTGATTCTCATTGACAAAGTGGGAATTTCATTGAAAATCATTTTGGAGAAATACCAAAAAGTAGCACTGACTTGCAGGTAGCTATGGTCCTGTTGCCTGATTCTTCTTTGTCCAACAGATTATACTGTTGTCCTTCTTTGTCACTTAAATAACCTTCTTAAGAATGTCAATAGTACAATAAAACCTCAAACGTATGCGAGCATGGTGTGACCCTTCCTTAGTAGCTGGCCAAAGTATGTAAATACATTGGAACAGGATTAGATTTGGGTGGGTAAGTCAGTATGTTAAATGATACTGGGTTGCATTTATATATGGCGCATATCCCCACTCGAAAGCAGGCTCTGTTGTGCTTTACCATCCAAAGTGAATTTTTCTATTTTCACATGAGAAGCCCCAAAAAATGTAGAGTTGTAGGAACAGGCAGGGAGGGAGAAGGTTGTATCTTTTTATCCTGAGTTGGGTTGTGATAATAGCATGGAAGGCAGAAAAGTGGAAGTTTGCATTCAACTTCACTTCTTCGTCAAGGCAAAATTAAACATGATGGCAGAGAGGCTTTGACAAGGCAATGTTTTGAGGGGAATTGATCAAAGCTGTACAGCATTGAACTCTTGCCGCCTCAGTGTAAGGAGCTCATTCTCTTTTTTGGCTTGGAGTTTGACATGTTGGCTCAGCATGCGCAATTTTGGCTTCTGACTGGTCTCATTGTTTCTGGTTCTCACAGCCTTTGCACTTGTAAAGGGAAATGGCCAGAACTCTGCAGCCCTGACCCTTAGCCTGTGCAGTGCAAGGCAGAGACTGGTCTCGTTTCTGGTCCTCATGGGGACTATACATAGCCTTTGCACATGAAGGGAAATGGCCAGCCCTCTTCAGCACTGGCCCTTAGCCCGTGCAGTGCAAGGCAGCTTTGGCTCATCTTTTTGTTTTTTAAGAGCTTTTGAAATCGTATTGCCTGAGTTTGATCACGTTAGGCAATTTTAAGTGCCTTGATATCACTTTGCCAAACCATGTGTTTCTTTGCACCTTGCCATCAAACCGACAAGTCGCAGGACAGAGAGGGGACTTTTTTTTTTTTAAATCCCCACCTCTAGAACAATTAGCGACTGACGGTCGTGGCAGACAGTCTCAGCTTACCTCATTCTATGTGCCATCCCGTCAGTGACACATCGCATAGGCAATGACACTGAGAACCATCTGGGCTTTTTGAAACCACATGAACTCAGAAGTGTGATCATATCAGGCAATTCAGTGTTTTACATTATGAGACCAAGCCATGAGCGCTTCCGTGCACTTTGCCACCAAGCCAAATTCATGTTTGTGTGCGATAGTCCCAGCTTTCCTAGTGCAATGTGCCATTCCACGATGGCACACGGCAAGGGAAGTATTCTGAGAACAATCTGCTCAGAGCTCTATTTTGCCAAAGTATTCAACAGTCTTTCATACATTACAGGGCAGTGGTCAGAGCTCTATAGCACCGCTCACTTGGCCTTTCTGTACAAAATGACTTGCTCTACTTGAGATAATATTCTTTTTTTGCCAAAGTCAAACGCCTCATTGCCATCAGTTGAGAATAAAGTGGTAGCCTACCGAAGGTAAGTTGAATGCAGATTCTATAATATAAAAAAACGTCTTCAGAACATCCGATCGTAAACCATACATTGGAAGCAGATTGTAAGGACATTCTGACCTATGCTGAATGACGATTCCCCCCTCTCCCCCCCCCCCCCCCCCCCCCCAAAGGTTCCAACATCATTCTTTACACTGAAAAGGGGGTGGGGGTGGGGAGAGGGGCTGGACATACAATACAATATGGAATGAATAGCCAAATGTCCCTTGTAACACTAAGTTTTAGAGGAAGGTTACTTTAATCCTGGTTGCCAGGGCCAGCTCAGGCTAAGACGGATACAACATCCCAGGAACGGAACAAAGATGCCCAACGTGGGGATCAAACTCCCTTTCTCTGCATGATAGGTAAAAAGCCTAACCATTACACTAACACACCACAGACACCATTTGGGTGAGTATGTGCTGAGCTGTACAGATCCCACTGTAATGAGAAAATGGGAAATGAGAACATGGACCTTTAGGCCAACTTGCATTAAAGCAATGTTTTGAGGTTTTACAGTACTATTGATACTACAAGGTTATTTAAGTGCACTGAAGTAAATTAAATAAGGACAACAGCAGCAAGAAACAAGTAGAAAGACACAAAATTTAAACCCATTGGACGAGAATCAGCATCGAGGTAGATTTGCAGTAAAAAAAAATTAGGCCATCTGTGACCAGTTTATATCATGATTTTCATGTGCGCATGTCATAAAATTTGTTGCTATCTTCTATAAGGAGATAAAAGATTTACATTGTAAGCTGCTCACCTTATCATGCTTTTTACGGCTTTGTGTTTTACTGATTTGTATCATTTTATCCAACGATTGTATTTTGTGCAAGTAAAATGGTGCATTGATGTATAACGTCAGGCAATGTGTAATTTTTACTTTTTGTCAGAGCTTTTATTACTCTATTGATTTTATCTGTAGACTACCGAAGATTATTTTTATATTGTAACCCAGATTGAGCATCTTGGCAATAGAAATGCAATTATATTTTTTATAATCAAATTTTTTTTTTTTTATAAATTTAATATTATTCGAGAAGAAAAATTTAATCCCCTTACACATAAAATACTTTTAGGTCATTTACTAGCCAAGGATTTGTTTTTACATCCATTTAAAAAAGTTTTAGATAGGACAGGGGTCGGACCCATAGAAATCCAAAATGAGCTCCAAGGCACACGTTCTAACACAAATTTTAACAGAGGACTCATTGCGATGACACTAAACGACACTAGGGTAGAGACAATATGGTGGTGTTTTACAATCATTCCTTTCAAGAATAAATGAATATGATGCAAGCCTATCTTCCAAGAAGCAAGCTATAATATGTACCCGCCAGTCAACCCAAGATAAAGGGTACACGACATTCCAGCAGTAAACATACCCCATTAAATGCCAACACAAATGACAAAAATGTCCTACACATGGTATTCCAACTCGAGTCTTTGAGCAAGACACCAATTGAGAGAGATAAGATGATCAGAATTAGTCTACTCTTGATTTAAGTATATGATGGTTATGAACCAGCAATCTAGAGCAGCCAGTCAGAGAGAAAAGTTGAAGGAGTCGAAAGACAAGATTTTAGAGCTTTCTCTACTCCAGAACATGTAAAGAACCCACAGCCTATCAAAAGAGTGAGTAGTTGAGCAACCGCGGATCACATCCCAAGCCTAGTTTGAGTTTTACAGACATTGCAATGCTGTAAGGTCATTAATGAAGAGCCTGACTACTTTGACCTTGCTTGTCAGAGCCAACCTGGGCTGAGAGGGCCACAATATCCCAGATGTGACAGTAGAGTCTGGCCAGAGATGCTTGTACAACATGGCGATTGAAGTGAATTCCTCTGTGTAATAGGCAAACAGCCTAACAGTAAACCACAGACACCATTTTTTTCAATTACTGTGTATGAAGCAATTTTGAAACACTTTCTGCACATGTTGCATCAATTAAAACAGGGAGCTCGCTTGCTCAGTCCTGTTCAATCCATTTGAACCGCACAAGAAAACATGAATGCGCAACCTGAACCAGTGCTAATGCGATCTGACCAATTGCCATACTCCATTGTGGCAGGGAAGGGGTTTTTTTATTGCAGAAATAGAAATACACACTGTTCAACTTTTGAAATTATTTTCTGAAATTCACAGAAGTCTTTACATAAATTCTAATTTTCATTCGACGTCTTTCAACTCAGTAGCAATCTGATAAAACGCCTTTTTTTAATGGCAACACCAAGTTTGTAACTCTCTGGCCCAATGTTGGCACTTGTGATCAGACAGAATGCTTTTGTTTCTTACTCTATGGGATCTCAATGCACATTGTTATGATTCTCACAATAGGGCTTTACCATTATATGCTGTCACAAGACAGTCCATTACCATTATCCTATCTATTTCCACTTTTCAATACAGATGTTAAATAATTACAGTGGCGCCAGCTTCTTTTGTCGTTTTAACTAACGAATCAAGTGATCAAGGCAAAATTAAATTAGTAAAAATATCCAAAATAAAATGGCATTTAACTTTGAGAAGAGCATGACCTATCATAGGCCTATTTCGAATGATTAGGAGTCGGGCTGTTTTGGGTTTTTGTTTTCAGGGGTAAATTTCACAAAGGTTACCTATCATAATCTCAGGGCCCTTCGAAGCATTACACAATGTCAAAAAAGAGACTCAAATGTCCTGTGATTAAAATTTGATGACAGACAGCAATTGTTTTTGTCGTTAGATTTTATTTACATTACTAAATCGCCTGACAAGCTAAAACTTTTGCACAATTGAAATACATTGATGGAATCACCATCAAGCATAATTGGAAAGGGTAGGCAATTATTGGTACCTGAGAGAAATTAGTGTCTTTTTTGTCTCTTGAATAGTAGCACTCAATATTTAGCAGCGTTGCAAACCCTCAAAAGGAATTTGTAGTGATATTTTTTAAAATATGCTCAAGTGAGATTTTCAGTTTCATTTTAGTCCCATATAAAACAAAATAAAAATAATTTAAAAGAAAAGTTATGATCTTGATTCACCAAAATCAAATTATTAAATGAAGTGATTCTGATTTAAAGACCCACTGGAAAAAAAATGTGCATTACTTAAAATATAGTATAGGCTAAGAAATATCCCCCTTACAAAAACCCATTGTCACAGGCCTACCCAACAGCAATGATGGCATCAATCAATGTCGAAGAAAATTTCGTCACTATTGATATGATGTTACTAACAAAGCTGAGTTTTAAAAGAAACTTGGGAACTCAATGAGATTGGGAGGTGCAAATAAAATCCATAACATTTAAGATGAAATCATGAGGGTTGACAACTCTGATTTAGACACAGATCAATGAGATTGATATTGTAAGTCAGCAAACGTCTAATGTCTGCATGGAAGAAATTGATTGAGTATTCAAGAGTTTTCTTAACTGGGAGAAAGGAGAGAGATAGATATACATGTAGTTTCATTACCAGTTCTACATCCCCTTCAACAGTAAGGCAATTCAAGAAAGGCTACTTGGACCCTGCCAGCCAGTCTTAGGCTTGTCAGATAAAGAGGCTTGGTTATGGTTTCTAAAATAATGTTTTTTAAAGATCAACTTATTAAGTTTCTAAAAATATATTCAATATGATAGATTCGAAAAACAAGAGTATTCGATATGACCAAAAAGAAATATTACGGTAGATGGCACTGTTTGGTTGAAATGAAATAACAAATATGATACGCATTTTTTTTCTCAATTTCACAAATTTTCTTTTTAAAAAAAGGCCTTTTTTGCAAGATAACATTATAATACTGGTGGGCTGCCAAGAATAACTCAATAAGAGTTCCACAGACCCTCATGACAATGGATATGTAGACTAAGCAAAGCATCTGAAGAAAAAAGAACTAAACGACACAAGCAATCTTTTAAGTGCTAACCTCTTAATAAAACTTACCCTAAGCCATCATAGCCAAGCCGCAAATGCCGCCTTACAAATGTGAAGGCCCCAGGTTCAAATTCTGTTGTTCATTGGTATTGTTTCTGAGCTTTCCTGCCACACCACCACCTTATCCGAGATTAAAAATATGGAGGTTCGGCAGAGTGTTGCATGGTGAGTGTTCAACCAATACAAAACAACTCAATCGTAGGTGTTAAAGGTCTGTAAAATCATCGGAAACATTAACCCTTGGGTGGAAGACCAAGCAAGCCTAAAGATCAAGGAAATTTTACAAAGTACCCGTAGTATGTAACTTTGGGTTTGTATTAGGAGCAAACTACCTCAGAAAATCCTGAAATCCAGTTATCCTGCAAAGCAAAGGCTGGTTCAGACCAGATTTAATTATTTATCCTGAAAATATGCACTTCTGATACAAAAGGTGCAGGTTAACTTTTACAATATACAGGGTGTTTTTTTTTATATTAATCGATTCTAAACTGAAATAACTCTACAACGGTAAGAGATAAAAGTAAACGGTTTTCTGCATACTATTCTCTGGCCATTTAAGTTTTGTCTGGGATACTTTCTAAGATTATATTGATAAAAATGGCATTTTAGAAAGGAGTTAACGGAACAAGGCCATTTTTAGACCATGGCGTCAAAAGAGCGCACTGGTACCCC